>JANHGN010003727.1:73863-99856 GCA_024605025.1 Megaceryle maxima | reverse complement strand
AATTCTTCCTCTAGATATAAAATAATGCTGAGGAGTAGGTGGTTTTGTCTTTTTATATTTCAAATGTATTCCAGCTGCATCAGCTTTGTCTGTTATTTTCACCTTGCTGAACACGTGATTCTGCTGTGGTGAATATGTACGTAAGTGAGGTTTTTCTTGTGGTTTTCCTGCAGATAGTGGGTAGTGGCAGATTATGCAAAGGTAGCAAGACAGTTTATTATTCCGGATGTTAAAAGATGTAGAAGGCTTCTGAAATGTTTTGTTTAAAATATTCCTCTTTTGGTATATTAGAGGAAAACCTACCGTGAGTGCCCAAAACACAGTACCTAATTATCCTATCTGTGGTGTGTGGTTATGCTGTAAAGCCATTTCCTGTGAATAAAACAGTAACAGAAGCAAACTGTTACAGCTACCTCTAATTTGAGAAAGTTTAGAAACTCTACTCAAGATCTTTTCCTGAAGAAAACCTAAGTGATCTATACATGTCCTCAAATTTATTTTTTTTCCTTTTTCCACAAGATTAGGAAAAAAAAAAAAAAAATTTCCACTTACATTTGGTAGGGGGAAGATTTAAAAATTTGGGGGAGATACTTCCTAAGCACAGTTCAGTCATCAGAGCCAAAAGTTTGCCATAGTGAGCAAAGCTACTCTTGGTTGCTTCAATGATAAAACTTCTTTGGCTCAAAAAAGCCAATTCAATGTGGTAAGTTTAAGGGAGATAACTAGTGAATCTAGAGAATCTGAAGGCACTTCACTGGTGGTGGTCCCACCCTTGCTTTAAGCTGCTTCTCTGGTGAATATAGAATTTGCAGGGGCCCAGGTTAAACCTGTCTATTACCTGATCTTTTGTCAGTCCATTTTTCTTGGTGAATTCAGAACATGGAATTAGCATCACAGGTCCTTCCAGAGTACTCCTCAGAATGGAGTGCATCAAAATGAGATTCAAAACTTGCAGTACTTTGAGAATGCAACTGCCTGAAATAGACAGGCAGCTGTCCAAGATTAACAAAGTGGTAGAAATGCTAGAAAAGGAAGAGCTGAGGGTAGACACACTTCTTGAAAATGTTTCCCCTTTCCGGAGACCAGATATAATGTGCTCTGGCCTTTAGAAAGGATGTATTTATTCTGTGGTGGTGCAGAACTCAGAGCACAGCTCTAAGCTCTCGCATTAAAAAACTCCAAGGTAGGGTTCATTCTTTTAAGAAATGGCCAGAGGCACAGCTGGTGATGCTCCTCCTTTATACTGAAGGTTACTACTTAGAACACTTAGAAAAAAAGTACAAGGTTTTGGTCAGTGATTTTCTCTGCTTAAAGGCTTTTATACCAACAGCTTTACTACTTGTAATAAAATCCTAGACAGAGACTAGAGAATAGTAAAGGAGAATATTTTTCATTACATTTATTGTAAGTCTGCAGGAAAAATTCAAGAATCACTGAGTCAAGAAGAAAATCTATGAGGAATCATGAATCTTATGCAGTTTACTACTTACTGCATTTCTATAGGAATAAAAACTCATGGTCTCTAATGCCTGTTCTGCGCATCACTCTTGTTTGGTAGCTAGGGTGGTCCTAAACAGAAGACAATATGGTGAGTGTACTAGTTTATATGTTATAATGTAGAGAGCATGGGCAGGAGCTCCTCTCCAGGTCCACCCTTTGATTAAGAAAGCAACTTTGCTACTGTATTTGTAGAGACCCCAGTGCTCCAAGTGTGTTTTATGAACTGTTTGAGAGTACCTATCAGACTGGTCACCTCACATATTTTAGCAGAAATATATGGTTTTTGGATCATGGAATCACTCCAAGTGTTGACTTGTCCAATTCATTTAGAGTTGGAAAAATCTCATTACACTCAGAAGAATGTAGAGGACTCTAAGGGAAAGCATGAAGAGTGGAGTGTGTCTGGGCTCGAGAACCAGACTTAAGTACATCATCACCATCTAAATCTTAGGTGCATGTTGGAGACCTAAGCTGTCTGCTGAATCTGACCCACAAAGCCATTTTGACTTGCTGCTTTGTTTTTTTCCTTTAGTCTATTCTGTTCCATCTCTGTTCTTTCTACTTAGGACGGCATACTGCAATGACTTAGGAAAATCATGAGATCTATGCACACATATTAAGTCCTGTTTGAAATCAAAGATGTGTGCATGCCTCTGCAGAACTAGGTCTCTACATTGTATCAATTTTACTTCATCACTTCAAATTTATTAGATAGAATACATGTGCTGTAGGTTAAATTGCTATATCAACATATCATGAGTGCACTGCTGAACAGTACTTTCACTCTTAGTGATCTTAACACGGCTTCATTTGTTGCAATATTACAGGAATCTGAGGCTTTTAGAGGGCAATTCTCAACAGCTTTGATCCATATGAAATCATAACCAAGTATAATCAACCTAACATTTAGACTTCTCTGGAAGTTTTCTCATGTGAATCCAGGTACTCTAAAACAGATAACGTATTGATGATTACCTAATAATCCTCTGTAGAATTTTAGCTCTAACCTCAGCAACCCTGCATTTAGTGTCTTCTTTAAACTGTGCAATATAACCTTTTGTTAGTGAGGCGTCTCAATTAGAATGTAGAGAGAAGAAGCAACAGGTAGGCCATATGCAAGGACAATCTGTATTAATTACACATGATTTCTTTTTACTAAACTCTTAGTTTGCCATTGCTTTACTTGAAGTTTGTCAATGAAAATGAAACTCTCAAATATCTATCTTTGCAGAAAATTCTCTTTGCCTGCCATCAATTAAGCATGATTCTTATTGTCCGTATTTCCTCTCCAGACATCACTACATAACATTTTCAGCAGGATTAAAGATTTTTAATCTGGAAACTATCCAGCATTGAAAAAGGACATTTAATATTTCTGCATTACAAACATTTTTATCAAAGAAAATACCAGTGTTTTTTGAACAGCACTAAAAGTTATAAAGACATGAACCTTGGAAGAGACTTAGCCAGTGCAGGGTACATCAGGAGGTTAGATAGTTGGCTTATTTTGTTCTGTCAGCAGAACACTGCTTACTCAGTACAGAGTCCAAAAACGATAACTGCTTTTTAAATGGAAGTATAACTCCCTGTGCTCCACATTCCCACCAATCCCATGGTGAATGTTTGTAAATCAGTGATTTCCTGAAGTGGGAGAGAAACAGAGATCCTCTGCCATGACAAAATATGCCATAACCTGTGGGAAAATTAAAGCTTCCTGGTTTGTATTATTCTTTCTGATTCTATATTTTTTGTTCCTGGCTAGAACTATAAGTACATATGGATGAAAATAAAACAACAAACCCAACACTGTGACTTCCTTTATTTGTCCTGAAATTTGTAAAAATTTTTACATTCAAGGTGAAGTTGTTTACAAGATTTTATTTTGTCTTAAAGTTTGCTCACCCTGATCAAGTATTCCAGCCTAGAGAGACTATGTATTTGAGCATTATATACACTGGGATATGTATAGGTAGATTAATCCTTCATTATTCTTCCTGTCATGAGTTTTATGAGAAGAAATCTCACAGTGATCCTCCCAGTGTTCTTCCATCAGAATGTAGGGCTGGCACTGGTGAGAACGATTGCAAGATCTGCCTAGATGGCATTAACTATCCTTAAAATCTATACAGTGTGCAAGGCTTTGCTTTTTACATCCTGTCAGGTCTTAACCCTCCTCTGTGTACACATCCAGAGAGAGAGAGAGAGAGAGACTGACCTTCATGGGAGATAGTGCCAGGTAGGCACTAATTTTAGGGCATGGGCAGAGTGATGTCAAATATGATTCCTGGGGTAAAATATAGGAGTGTTGAAGGCGGAAGTAAGGAAAGATGAAATGTGGGAATGCTTTAAGTGTGGCTAGCGGTATTTGCACATTTATATGTGTATGTAGAGAGAGGATAAGAGAGAAAAAGACCATCAAGTCACCAGTGAAGCTAAAAGCACAACATGAGTGATTTTTTTTGAGTATTCTTAGTAGAGTATTTTCCCAGATCACCAGTTTGCAGCATAAGCAAAACTTTGGTGAGATCAGCAAGTTGTACCCACACCCAACTCATCCACCTCTGGAGACTGGGATTGAATAGAAGGATTTCCTGGAATGAAATGTGGAGAAATGTTGACCAAAACATTAATAAATGACTGCCACGTAGTTATCAAACATACCTCAGTTGTCAAAGTCATCACAAGCCCTGTAAGCCGATTAAAATGGTTAGTATACATTTTCATTCTTTTTATGGTAAGTGAGGAGACAGTAATACAATAAAAGGAAAATGTGCCAGAGTAAGGTCTAGAGTTCAAGCAAAATACTTCAGTGTGGTCTGTTAGCCTCAGCTTGTTCTGCAACATTGCTGAAGATATTTCTAAATCAACAAACCCATCCACAAGATGAAAAGAAAATGTAGAGAGGAGGTGGTGGGGAAGTCTAGCATGGAGTATGCTTATAGGAGATCTGTTTTCTGTTTCTGTCTCTCTCTTTAGTTTTTCATTGACAATAAAAGCTAAGAAGTAAAAAGATTTTCCCACTTTCCCTCTTTATGTTTTTGTCATATCTACTTATGATACCATGTCTACATTTCACACTAATATAAACTATATCCGCATTGTTATTAGGGTGGTCAACAAGCATGTGGGCTCTCCCCGACCCTGTTCAGCTTCAGGTATCCATGTAATCCCAGAAGCAGCCTTGTCTCAGGTTGCCCAACAGTTCCATTTGCCCCCTGCAGCAGATGACCTCATGACCCTTTGAGAAGGGATACTATGACAAGGTGGCATCTTTGCAATGCAGCTGAAATCCAGAGGCATCAGGGAACAGCACAGCACAGAACATCATGGCATGGCACAGTACAGCACGTCTGCCCCATCCGCGCTTCAAATTGTACACCGAGGTCCTCTTGAAGGGGTTAGCATAAGCCTGGTTTCCCTACTTTGTGGATGTTCCCTGAAATAACCCATGTTTACTCAGCTGTTGATACTAAACAATGTGCAAGATGGGCCTGCTAATGATCACAGACCCAGACCCTTACTTGGCTTGTAGTTTAGATGTAGACATATGGACTAGCAAAGCCAGGGGCAAGTAGTCATTATGACTCTGTATCTACTAAATAATAATAATATGCTGCATAATGTTGGTTCCTTTAGTACATGTATTTCTAATCTTTTAAAGGAGTAAGGCAATGAACTCTGATTTCTAAACTGTAATATTGCTTTTTAGATATTTATTTTAAAATATTTTAAAACTTCTAAATTTCCAGGAAATGGTTACTTCATTGCTACAGGGTTACTAGCTGTTATTGCACATCTTGGCCTGTTCCCACAAAAATAGTAAAATAACTTTACCAGATGCTGATGAGTCTTTTGTACAGTGGGAGCAGATTTATCTGAAATAATGAAACAACATGAAGAATGATACCATCAAAAAGTGTTTCCTTAGGAAAAAACTGAGTCTCTTCCTGAGGGTTCAAAACTTAAAACCACATTTTTCTCCTTCTGTACTGTGAAGGGAATCCTCTGTTCAAACAAGGTCACTGTCATGTTTAAATGTACAGTTACCAGATATAATTAAATATTAACTAAATTATTTTTGCTGTTGCTGACTATGAACTGGAGGCTTGCACTTTTCTTTTCTGCTTTCTTTTCTTTTCATCCTCAGTTTTTCAAAGCAGAATTAGCTTCTCATAATTTTTTCTGGAAAAGGTAAAATGACAACGACAATGTTGCTATTGATACTGAAAGATTTTCAAAACACGTATGAAAGAATAGCGGATTCAGAGGATTAAATCTTGAATTATCAATCAAGTGGGATTTTACAATCCCATTTCAATAAATGGATATAATAATTTCCAACGTGATGGAATTCAACACATTTTGTGCAATTATTGGTTTATTCCGGCTACATAATTTATGATAAATTTAAATAAAAGGTATTATAAGCAGGCCTTGTAACTACTACCTCTACAAAGGAGATTTTTGTTTCTAATCTCCTGCTACCATCATTAGAAATTGCTTTTCTTCCCCTGATCTCTTATGAAAACTCGGCCTTGATCGTAATGGTTATGCCAAAAACTTTTCACATTATTCTGTAAGATGTTTGAAAAAAACAAAGACTGTAATGATCCATAGAATTTTGTGACAATGAATCTGAATGGAACCATTTAAGTGAATGACCAATTGTTTTGTGAAAGACTGAGGGACTACTAGCAGTGGTAGTAATAGTGAGCAAAGCATTGTAGCTCTCCTACAGTGGGACAACTAGGAAAAAAGAGAAGAAAAAAGACAATCACATTGACTTCACATTGCATATGACCATGACTTCTCTAGGTTACCTGAACTGGTATCTGAACATCTGTTCATTGCTAGTCTCTAGGCAGAGTGACGTTACCATCCCAAGTCTGTCCTGAGCTTGTATGTGAGTGGTATGTTAGTATGTCAAGCCCAGGTCCTTGAGATATTTGGAGCCAGCTTGGAAAAAAAACAGTCAGTGGAAAAGGAAGTTATTCTAAAGCACATCTTAAGTGACACTGCTACTTAATACACACATAATTAGAAACACTATAAATAGAGTACACAAGTTAGTCTTCTGGTTGCTTCAGCTGTAGCAGAAACCTTTACAGTGCATGATTGTGTAAGGCCCTTCTTGAACAGCCATATGATGTAGGAAAGGATGTGACCTATTCATCAGCATGCTGACATTTGTATCACGGGGCTGGAGTAATGTGAGATAGTTGATAACTTACATAATGAACTCCTGGAAACCTTTTTAGAAGTGAGGTTGGCTTATTTGTTATGGAGAATCCTAGGTTGGGTCTGTTGGGGAATTTGAGCAGGGATCCCAAATATATTCCTCAGCAGAAAAGCACCTCAGGAAGAGAGTGGGAAGATGAGAATGGGGAATCTTTGGAAGATGAATAACTGAGCATGGACAAAGAGTCTTGGAGAGTATAATCCTCCCCTCCTCCTGAAAAATATTTCTCATGACTGGCAAAACAGATCACGAGATATGATTCCTCTATGTTTCACCAACTGAAGTCTTGGACATTTAGTTGCAGGCTGCATTATTAGAAAAATGGATTTCTTTGATTGTTTGGCAAATTCCTAGTAAAAATAGAATAAAAAATCTAATCAGTAAATCTGGGGAGATACCATGAAATAGAACCGCCTTATGTTTCACTGCACAGGATATTTTTGGCTTTGCCCTTCCTGTTTAAACTCATTTTTTTTTCCATTTTTTAATCCACAATATATACTGTTAAAAGCAGAATATATTTCTAGTTACTTTTATGTCTCAGTGTAGTCACATACAAACAGTATCATCTTCAAATGTGTTTGTTAAAACAGGTTTCTTAAACCTAGTTGTTAACAACCTAGTTGTTAAAATACACTACATCAAGTTTCCTTTCTTTTAATTATCAGTAGTTAAACATAGCACAGCTACAACATCAAACATCTGAATAATAACTCGAGATCTAAATTAGTAAACTAAATTACATAAAAACATGGAAACATCTGTCTCTCACTGTATAAAGCATACTTACTTTAAAAAAAGACATAAAATCTTAAAGTTGCAATTTTGTATAAAGTTTGTTTATTTTTCACAGAATAGGAAATATACATATTTCTCTGAAAATCTTTTTTTTACTTTCATTTAAATCTTATTTTAAAAGTAATTTTAAATCTGAAATGACTGACTCTGTAACTATAGTTAAGGCCTATTTACCTTTAAATTGCAGGATTTCCTACTATGCTAAAGATGGCATTCTTGCAGAACATTGGTGAGGTTTAGCAAGAGGTCCAAATTTTTCCATCACCTTTAGGCCTCAGATGAAATAATACTATACTTGGGAAAAAGTAGGAAATTATTCAAGGGAAGTATTACTACAGAAAGAAGGTAAAGAAAATTAGCAATGAGCATGTACCTTTTTTTGTCTCTTTTCATTCCCTGACTGATAGAAAGTTGGGTCTTGAATTGCTTGCTTTCAGATGTTTTAAAATTCTTAAAACTCCTGCTGTGCTTATCCTTGAAAATCACCTTCTTCATAAGCCCTTCTGAAAATTTTCCAATATTCTGAGTATTGAATAGATAAATTTATGTCTTAAGGCAAGATTAAACTTATCTTTACAATAGGATTTAGTTTATTCACTCTTATAATAGGATTTAAATTCTAATTAGTATGGAGTAGGAATGGGTGTAGAGAAAAGTGATGTCTCTGTAATGATAAGTCACACAAATACTAGGGCAAGGACTAGTCCTTTATCCTATATCTACAAAACAAAGGTTTCTGTCACTGCAGGTACATGTCATGCTTTGGTAAACTGTTGGTTTCAAAAGGACTTCTATGTATTCTGAATGCTGAAGTCAACCAATACTAAGAAAAATGAAAAAACTCCCCCAGATGAAGTCCCATTAAAGTTAATACCAAAAGAAGAGTACATTAAAATTAACAGAAACAGAATTTCAGCTTTAAGGTGGAGGAGTCCTGAGGAGAAAATCTCTGTTTAATTGTTATGTATTTTCTCTAGGTATAATGAGCATGTAATTTTTCTTGAAATGAATCTCTGTGGAAAGTTTGAAAGGTTAATAATGAAGCTTCAGCATCTCACAAGAAGACAGTGAAAAAAAAAACCCCAAAACCCAGAATCTTAATCTCTGAAGCAATAAACTTTTGTGTTACCCAGGTAGCCTCAGTTCCTTTTTGCTAATTTATTTTAGCACCTATTCCCATGCTAATGTAAAACCAAGCTGAACATAATCTCTTTTCAAGAAGTATTATAAATCATACAACATAAAATAGGGTTTTTTACGTAGAAAGAATTAACAAGCACAGGAGTTTTAAGATGTGAAGTTTCTCCTAAACAGTTTAAGTTTTAAGCACCAAACCAGCATTTTAATTACTAGCCTCTGTGGAAATATATAAATACTTTTGGCCTTGCTTTTTTAGTTTGTTATTTTCCTATATGGTTTTACAAATAAATGTTTTGATTGTATTTAGTATCCTCAGCTTTTTGTAATGAATACTCTAGGAAATAATACCACGTCTGAGTACAGCATATATTAAATCTGTTAATACAGAACAAGTTTTAATGCAGGCTTTAATTTTTACGATCTCAAGCAAAAGAGATCACATCTATGATATGTGTTCCTACCGTAGAGACCATGGGGCTTTGTACATCTGGAGTGAAAAAAAGAAGTACCTCTTTATTTAAATATTTACATTAGCTGGAACTGACAATTGCATCTCTTAACACTATGACAGTGGTATGGAAGGAAGATCTGACATGCATTAGCTATGGGAGCTATACCTCAATCTTCCTTATATAAATTTCCATTAATATAAAAAAAAGGTAGTGTCCCATGAGCACCTTGTGAGCCAGTGAAAGTCTCCTTATACAAGCATGTGAAGTTTTGTGATTCTCATATGTTTTCTTCCTATAGATGTCAGTCTGTAGGAACACTGTTATACCAGGAAGTAACAACAGCTAATGATCCAGTTTATTGTTCTCTAAGCTCCAGCAATGCTATATGGTTGATGATCAGCAAGGAGGTGTCAAAGCCCAAGCCAAAATGAGATTTACAACAAAATGTTAAAATCTGTGGCAACTAGAGACAAGTCTAGTCCTTTTGAAGCTTTAAATCTGGAAGTTGATAATTTTAGAACCAAGTGAAGTGATTTCAGTAACAGTTTAGTGATGCATGAGATGTATGATAATGTAACTAGAATGGATAATTGTCTAATACTGGTAGTTTGCAGTCCAGTGTAACACTTGAAAAAAACACAGGCTGAACTCAACCAAAATAAGATTCAGATCAGTAGGTACCTCAATTCACTTAGTCAATTTACTAAGGATATAAGCTACCCAGACAGCTAACACAGGTAATAGTGATTTGTCATTACAGTAAACAGACAAAGTAAATATGAGTTTACACACTGTTAAGAAAGGAGTTAGGAAAGCAAGAAGGATTTAAAGCCAGCTCCTTCTTCACTTGCATTTATTCCCTTTGTATTACTTGCAGGACCAAGGTCCACCCTAGCATAAGAAAGAGTCTCCTTTTCCAGTAAACCATCTTTGTTTCTTCAGTTTTTATATTTGTTTTTGCTGTATATCCTGTGATATAATAAAATCTCTTTTTAGTTCTCTCCTGAGGGGAAAGCAACAATGTTTACAAGCTGTGTGAAGTATCTAGAAGTATAATGGATATTATTATCTACACCCAAGACGTTGTTTGCAATTAAGAGGTCATCTTGGACTTGCTCCTGCTTTTAAGCAACCCAGCTGCAAGTAGTGATTAATTACAGTATTTATTACATAGCTTTTATTGTTTGGGGTTTTTTTTAGTCAGTTCATAAGCAAGAAGTTGCCATCTATTGTTTTAAGCATAGGCTTTTCCCTGGCTTGCTATGATCCTCCCTGTTATTACATAATGCATCTGAAGATGCAGCAGAAATTTTACTGATATAGACTGTGATGGATGGCTTGTTAAAAGTCATAATGAAAATGTGTTTTCTTTTATCAATAGCAGTTCCATACAACATATGACTTCATTCCTTCTGTAATAAATAATATATATCATAACTGAAGATTAGGCTCACTTAACAATTATGCTTTCACTTTGAAGGCAAAGTTTCCCTTAGTTAAGTAATTATTATCTTAAATATGTGTGCCTGTTAACATTAACTTCTAGCATTTCTTATAAGTTCATATTTCAAATACTTTTGCCAAAAAAAAGTTTAAATGTTGTAGATTTTGTCAACTTCAGAGACCATCCTTTTCCTGCAGTAGAAAATAGTAATTATCATAAATGGAAGTACTTATATGTGCTCTCATTTAACAGAGAGGCTTTCTAAATTCACTGTCTTCATATCAGCAATTTATTTATCACTGTCATCTTCAGGTTTATCTAACTGAGCTTTGATCTATTCAATTCTAGGACTCTCTGCAAAACTTATTTCTGAATTTGTGGTGTGAGATTCAGAGCTTCTTTTGTTAATAAAGAGCACTTTGTTTTGCAAATGAAGGGTAAATAATCTTAGGGGCAGAGGCCTCAAATAGATCATTCTGAAGACCAACGTGACTTTGACTTTTGTAGCAGATGAATTTCATCTACACTGAATATTAGAAGCTGAATATTATCAGATTTAGGAGTGTATCTAAACAGCACAGTGAGGTACAGGACAGAGATGCCTCTACTTTCTCATGAATGTACTATTTCTGGAATGCAATTTGCCACTACCAAATTGTTTCAGGACCTTGGCTCTGCCTGATTCTGTGTCATGTAGATGACTTAGATCAGGCTAGCACTAGCATTGACAGGGCTCTATCACATGGTAAAGATACACTTTTAATTCTTCTGCAATTGCTGTATCACTGAGCAAACCCATGTAACATACAGATTTTACTGTCTTGTCCCTTGTAACCTGAAAAGCATCTGACATCTCTCTTTGGGTTGCCTGGACCTTTGATCAAAACTCCTTTACACTGAGAATTCATATTTAAACACTGAACTGTAAGGTAATGGTTACTGGCTGATAGGATGATTGAGTAAGCACTAATTTAAATAATAATATAAATTTTAAAAGTTATGTTAAGAGTGCCTGGTCTTCTATAAGAAATTTTAAACATTAATAGTGATTAGTCAGTCTACATAATTAGATTTCTGATGCACTAGAGCAATAGTTTTTAGTCTACAGAGTATTTCCCTTTAAAAGCTGGATTGCATTTGTATTCCATGTGGCTGTTACTTCTACTGTTTATGGTATTGACATTTATATTATTTTTGATGGTGTCACGGTTTAGGGTCAGGGTGGCCCCTTAGACTTAACAGATGCTCTCTGTTAACCCCCCTCCCTCCCCAAAGGGGAATGGAAAAGGAATAAGGGAGAGAGACTTGGTGATTAGAAAAGGAAAATAGAACAGCTTTAATAAGAATAATAATAAAAATAAAACAGAATATGTACAAATATATACAAAACCAGTATGGAACCCAACCCCCTGATGGTAATTACATCACTGTCACCACTGATGTTGTAGAGCAGGCACCAGGGGGTCCCAGACTGGGCCCTGCAGCAGACAGGAGCTGTGTTCAGGAACTGGATTCTGATACCAGATTCAGGAACACACCAATTGGGCTCAAGGGCAGAACGGGCAGAGTCCTCCTTGGATACTCCAAGGAAGCAGTCCAAGAGGGGAGAAAAGCCCAGAAAAAAAGAAGCCCTATAGACCCTTCAGATCCCTCTGCTTTATACCCAGTATGACATCTATGGGCTGGAATCCCTCGTTGGTCAGTTTGGGGTCACCTGCCCTGTCCACTCCTCCCTGCAGGTGCAGACTTTCACTTTCCTGCACCCCCAATGTGGGACACAAGATTCAGCAGTGGCCTTGGTCTGCACACCAACCTTTGGTAGTGACTCTAAACACGGGGTGTTATCACTGCCAGCAGCAGACACTGCCTGTGAAAACAGGCTGCTCACTTCAGAAAGTTCTGTTAGTCAGAAGTACTGAACTGAAAAGCAAAATCACTGAACAGAATTAGTTCAGTTTTCACTCAAACCAGGACAGATAGGGAAATACCGATCATCTGAAAGATATCCTGAAGATTAGTCAAGCATTTCATCTCCCAGTATCAGTAAATCTTCTTTTGCTTTATATCAGAGAGTATTGACCATCAAACACCTTCCCTGCTGGAGAAAAGTGCTGAGTATTATGGGATATCATCCCTGGGAGGCAGCAGAAAAAAAGGCAGGGTTAATAAAAAAACATATGTGGCCAGTGGGTCATAAAAAACGCTAACAGGTGCTGGGCTTTAATCTGGTCAGCAGCTGATGTTCTCCTATTTTAAGGTCACTCTGTGCTACTGACTTTTCAGCAAAGTCCTCCTGGGATGGTGTGCTCAGGAAAGTTGATTAAAGAGTTTTGTAGGTTAACAAGGGACTGAACAGGATTATCATTTACAGGTGACTAAGGGCAATATGGCTGATTAGACCACATCTCAATGTCTCAATTATTTAAATAGGATTCTGGGATCTTCTCAACAGTTCTTTGCATTTTTGAACTTTTGTGAATTCTTTCTTTTAATTTGTAGGATAATTTAAGCAATTTTTTTAATATTGCATATCATTACAGCAGAAGTAAAAATATCATTAGGTTCTTAGCATATGGTAATTGAGTTTAACAGTCATCAGGATGTATAGGTAGAGTTCTGCTGTATGCTTTATTTATGTATCTGGTTTTTCCAACAAACCCATAGCTACTAGACCAGCCTGGATCATTTTCTAAGGAATTTTTAGAGATATGTGTTTGACATTTTACTTTATAACTTAAAAAGCAACCTCCCATAACATTATTCATTCAAACAAAATGACTAAAACATTTTAATCTGTTGGCCAGAGAAATGATAATTCTTTAAACTTAAATGATATATCCTTAGGGCATGTTATGTTCTGAATAATTTTTAACTTAGAAAACACTGGTATATAGTTTGCCATGCAGTCTAGAAATCTTTGGAGTGTTTGATAATACTTTATCACTTATTCATTTTCAAGTCCTGTATCAAAGTGTCTGTCAGGGCATCTTCATTCTTATTCTTCTATAAATTAGCTGCCACTATTGAGACAGCAGGCCAAAATCATGTCTTCCTTTATTTCTCAGGCAATGTCTGACATGGGGATATTAATTCTAAGTCACACCTTTTGAAAATATGATAAAGCTTAAGAATATACACTTTTGAATGAGGTTACTCACTGTTAGTTATGAAGAAATTACCACAACTGCTGCTGTATTTGAGCATTATTATGGGATAATGCAGGTGAAGTTTTTATGGCTCTTTGGAGTATTATCTTTGTCACGTGCCACATGCGTAGCTTTATACCGAAGAAGAAATTATTAGAGCAAACAAAATAAGAATAAAAGCTCATAAATGTATGGCTTTCATTTTTAAAAAGCTACACATTTTCTATAATGTAGCTTTCTTTTTTAGACTCTCTGTTCTGATACTTTATGGTAATAGAAGTTGTAAAACACTAGGTTTTTGTGTCACATATTTTTCAGCATCTTCCTTAGCCTTTCCCACTTTTCTGACTCATTCATTAGTTCCACTGGACATCTCAAAGTTAAGCAATTCAGTGTTAAAGGGTTCAGTGAATGCTGTTCATTCTCTTTACTGCAAATTGCTGGGAGCACTGAGGACTTTATTGAGGCAATAGGTATAGCTACCACCTGTCACAAAGTTGTACCTAATGAGTGAATTAGGTACAACGAGTGGCTTTGTTGCTCTAGAATCAGTCATTCCTGTCACTTTCATTTCATATGCAACACTGACTTTATAAAGGCTGCTTCTTTCAGATAATCAAAAGTCTGAAGGAAAAAACCAAAAATAATTATTTTTCTTCTTTAGCTTGCAGTTTTACTGAATCTGGATCTTGTGAGACGTGTTTATCCATGTTCTATGCACATCCTAGTTACAAGGACCACAAAGTCCTAGTGGAAGAAAGAAGAAACCATGTTTATCTGTAGCATGGGACACTTAGTCCATCTTTTCTCCACTTTTACACTTTTACTTTTTTTGCCTCTTTTTTCAAATCCCCAAAAGCTTTTTTACACTACATTTTTTACTCATCATTCTAAAGCAGGGATTTCAATTAAAATGCAATTTACTACCTTGTCTTTGTGTTCTGAGGGGCTTATGGGGTATACTTGATCTTGGAGGGTATGTGGAGAAGTGAAGGGCCAGGATATCTAGATAGCTTATTTAAATCATAGTCTTCAAAATTTTCCATGTCTTGAGTCTTAGCCTTTCATGACCTCCTACAGATGACAATTCTGTTAAAGTGATAGTTCTTTAAACTATACGTCATGTAGTCTCTCTGTATTTGATCTTCCGTTAAGCCTACTTCCTTGCATGTTTGCCACTGAAATACCCTTTTTGCCTTTTTTGTAGGCTTTTTTAGTGCAGCTTTTCACGATTGTTTCCCTAGATATTTTTTTTTTTAAATCTAAACCAGGTAAACTAATTCAAACAATGCTACTGCTCAATGCTACTTTTCTTTTTGCAGAGACACTTGCACATAGTGTATTGCCTCTTTCCAAATCAATTTCAAACCTCTTTCTGGGCACTTCTTTTTGAGAGAATCAACAAATCTGCTTCTTCTAACTCTATCAGCATCTGAAGGAAAATCCTGCCTGTGCTAGTGTTGTGAAGCTGTATGTTGTAACCCACTATGATTAGTGAGTGCCAGGAAGAGCTAAAGGTAGAGCAGGAGATGTGAAATACTATTCTGCCCACCTGGAGAGGAAGACAGTGAAGTTTTATGCAAAGGCCAGCTGGACACCATCTGACTGGAGATGTAGTCCTACCACTGCATCACATGGCCCTCTATGACTCAGACAAGAGCTGGCCGTTTAGGAGGGTGTTGCCAGTGGTCTCAGTCTTGTTGAATTTTGATTGTTCTGAGCAGGAACCATGGGCTTTGCTAGCATTCCATATCGCACTCCAAACATGCTGCAGATTACCAGTCATAGCTCAGTGGCATAGTAGTTCAGTATTGACAAGTCCATATTAATGAAGGTCTGTCCTCCACCTTATTTCACACTTATCCTCATCTGAAATACCTAAGACATGGGCATCACACTCCAGTGCCGTGTCACAACACATGTCCCCATTTGGGTGGTTGCAATATAGTCATGAAGGGTACTGTTCCATCAGATGGCCTAGTAGGTTACTGTAAGGGCCCAAATCAGTCAGTGACATCAAATTATGTAAGAAAAGGCAAGCTCCTCTTTCTGGACAGTAACTCAAAATCCATACCTATCCCTAGGAGTTTGGTTTATGTTCAGGAAATTATCTGATTGTGTCTAGCTTGACAGTAGAGATTGTCTGGGCAGTCATTACCTTGCTTACCAGAATAGGCTTTGACCTTTGTGTGTCTTCTTTGCAGTTTGTTATTACCACTGTCAGTAGAGGAAGATGAATTTAAAAGGCAGAATATATACACAACCTAGTCATTGTACAGAACCAGTTGAAAATACTCTAATACTCTATCATAGATGCTAATTAGTTATGATTAAAACTTTTTTTGCAGGAATGGATCAGTTCTAACTCCATTTTGATGAAAAGACTTGACTTAAAGACAGACAAAAAATGCACCCAAATAACCACTTTATCTGTGAACAGTTGTCATTTGCCATGTGGCACGATAGGAATTAGAAAATGGTCTATCTTCTCTCAGATTCTGTCATCTGAAATCAGATAATGTTTGTGTTCATTGAAATATTTCATTATTTTGCTATAACATGCACTGCAGCAGTATTTTATACCTTGGCCAGCAATAATGAGTGTAAAGTGTTTTTCAGTGACATTGTAATTCTGTTTAGCTTTGGTGAGAAGTCCATCCCTACTTTGCTGAGAGATTTGTAAAAAATGCCTCGAACGTTCACTCTCTTTGTAGTTAGATGTATGTCTGCACATATATTACAGTTCACCTACCTTCAGATGTCAGTTATCCTGTTGAGGCAGTTTATCAGTTCTTTATATTCTAGCTACAGGCTTCTACTTTGGAGATAATTTTGTTCTTAATGCTCTGGGTCTTGAGTCTTTTTGTTTCTGATAGTGCATATACTTATCTCATCTTCATAATTTCAGCATTTTGCAAGGCTTGTGTGACACTATTTTCTAACCCTCTCAACAGAGGCTATGCAGCTATCCATTTCTGTCACTATATGATTGCTTTCAGATTCTTCCCAGTTCTGTTGTTAAAATGGGCTTGTAACTACGTTCCAAATGAGTTGAGGATCACATTAACTTGACATATTTTCCTGCTTAAAGACTTGCTTATCTTAAAATGCAGCTGTGCACATCAGTGACTTGTCTAAACTGCATCTGTGTACTTTTCATAATAAGATCATAGCGCTTCAAGGATCTGATTTGTGGTTCTTAGTAATCTCAGTGATCATGAATTACTAATGATCTCTTTTTCCTTGTAAAAAGGAAATCCTTAAGCATAATGCTGAAGTGTTTAACATATGTAAACACATCTGAAAGGCCCTGTGAGTTTACAAATTCCGATAGGCTCTTCATTAATTAGTACCTGTAGGTCTGTCCATATGCTGGAATGCCTTTGCCTTTTGTTTGCTGCCCTCTGTGAGGGGGTTGCAAGTATTATACCAGTTTCCCTTTTTTTTCAGTTGCGATTCATTTCCTTACCTTTTAGTGACAGAAATGAGATCTTTGTGTTCCTATACCAAAAACTGAAGAGTGTCTCTGAAAATCCTGTTAGGATGTCTCTTACTGTCACAGACAAGTAGCCCCACCAGTTGACACTAATGTCACTAAATTAGTAGCCAGAGATAACAGCAACAATAGTGTTATTCTTCCACTGCAGATTTCTAGAATCTTTATCTACTGAAATGAGATGAAGAATGATTTTTCTAGTATTTGATAGTACTTGTTTCTGGCATTGAAAAATATTATTTTTAACATATCTGTATTTTTCAGTGGTGGGCATGTGATAGCCACATCTCTTTAATACTTTTGTCTACACTGTTTGGGCTTTGCCTTGCTTCACTGGAAGACAAGGCATTTTGGAGTCTTGTTACTCTGGACAGGAAGCCTTTTCTCATGTGCTTTACTATTATATTCATTAACTCCTATTGCATTTATTTAATTCATTCACTAGTCCTATTATATACATATTCCTGCATGTCTATAACACTAATCATTTGTCTCAGATTAAATCCCGAGAGATTGCTACATTTCCCTTTTTTGTTTTATTTTTCTGGAAACATTGACTGTTGTAGTTTTTTGCAAATTTTCCATATTCTTCCATGTTCCTCTACTTGTGATTAATGTCACTCCTCTGGTCTTCTTAAATTTGATTTTCCATTGCTACACATAGATAGGTTGTCATACTAGAATGCACTCTTTTGGGAACATCTCTGACAGTTAGTTCACACTGCTGCCCCAGACTGGAATACAGGTCATATGAGGTCCTCATGTGGCTTCAGAAAACGGAATGCAACTTACTTTTTAGAGCTTTACCCAGGAGGACTTGAATCATGTTTGTGTTTAAATGTTGACTATGAAATCAGCATAAATATATTCATATTTAAATATAAAATACTTTTATATAAAAATTGTATAATCTTCTGAATTTGTGTCCCCCTCCCAGCACAATAATTCTAAAACATTAGAGCTTTCCAGTTTCCAGGTGAAAATTCTATAGGTTAATTGCTGTTCATAATAAAAATTTATATAGATGCTACCAGGGCATTCTAAACATGTAGCTACTGGGTTAACAGAAAATTACTGCAACTTCTGAATGTAACTAGCATTTCAGTTACTACCTTTAAACTTGTACTTTTGGAGTATACAGTGGTAGATCATGAATTAGACATGTTTCAAGTGGTTTAAATAAAATAAATAAAGGACAATGTTAAGGGAAGTTTTGGTATCTAAAATAACAAAACACCTATTAAGTAGTAATTTTACTATTTCATTATTGGCCATCATGTATTTAAAACATGTATGTGAAACCAAAAAACCATTTTGGATGCTGACAATTCCCACATGGCAGCATTAAATGAATGCCAGATACAAGGATTTTATCTGTCTGGAATTTCAGTGGAGTTCATGTACTTATATAGACTCCATGTAGGAACCAGTGATATTTTGGGCCTCAGTTTATTTTGGGCCTCAGTTTAGACAACCTATCTCTGGATAACAATCACACACTGTCCTGAAGAGCAAAACACCTTAACAGGTCTTTCCATGATTTATTGATTGAAGAATACTTTTTGAGAGAATCAGTCTTCAAAAGACTTTCATGTTCTCACAGACAAGAAGGGGTTAAACTAGTTGTAGGAAACAAAGAACCACAAAATTCCACTGCCAGGCTCAAAAGCTTTTCATCTTTTGCAGATCGAGGATAGTATTTTTACCTCTGTTTCCAGCATAAGAATGGAAGGGTTTACATCTATGTAGCTTGGCAGCTCTGTTAACAGCCTTGCTATGCAAAAGGTGTTTGTTTATTTTGCTTCTGTTGAGTTCCATTCTTTTATATTTGTTTTCTTTTTCTTTCTTAGGGTTATAGGGTTGAAGCAACAGGATGAGAGATCTCAAGCATACTGCTAAATGTGATCTGACAAAACTACATGGCTTCCTTTATCAAGACAGCTGTGTTTTTACACAGTAATCTCAATTTGGCCTGCAGAAAAGTATTAGGACTGATACTCAAAAGTACTACTGTGATAGGTCACCTTGACTTCCCCAAGGAGTTTATTTCAAGGCATTCAGGATGCCAGACCAGAAAGCCTCACAGACTGAGGTATGTTTATTGTTTACTGCTTAAGAAAATAATGCTGGAATGAAAGGGACACCTTCCAAAATAGCAAAGTTGTTGTTACTCACAAAATCACTTTGAAATAGATTGCTGAATGGGCTGCTTCATTTTGACCATCATACCTATTATGGATGACAGAGAACAGTTAAACTGTATTAAATTAGGCTTCTGTTAAATAGATTTGTATCTCTGTTAACAGAACTCCCATAGATGTCATTAGGATTGTTCATGGAGGCAAGACAAGACTGGGAGTAATTCACAGCAGTTATATATGCAACTCTGCAATCTGCAGCAATTAAAGAAATTGGTCTTTTATTTTAATAACCACTGATAATGGATAATAATTTGGCCAATGCTCAGAAAAACTTATTGTAAAGAATGTCAAAGATGAGCTTATAGATGCCTCCCTATTTATTAAAAATCATTTACATGAAAATCATTATTTTATACTTTCAAATCAAGCTATCTGTTCATCACCTAATGTAAAAAGGGGAGATTTTAGAAAGAAATGGACCTGTTGCTATCTATGAAAATATTGTGATTTTCTTTGCACTTCTATGTTAATCAATATGTATAAATGACCTTTTATATAATGAAAATTTTGAAGATGTTTTCATAGGTCTAAACCCTGAAAGAATAGCTAAATATGTTTTATATCCTGTAACTACAGACTTCCATACCCTATCGGTTAGATAAAATGCACACAAATTATATGCTTTAGTGGTAGAATTCATAGGTGATCATGAAATCAGTAATATTGAAGCTTAGGCTTTTATCTGATTTGAAGTCTAGCTGAGGCTGAGGCTTTAATTTCAGAATGAAGAATGCCAAGATGTAAACTAAGACATGTTTTTAATTTAGTGACCTTAAGCAGAATGGAGAGGCTCACAGTAACCCATTCAGGATTTTCCATTTACAAGTTCAACTTGGATATGGGTGCAGTGAATTAAACAAACATTAACCATGTCCCACTTTTTTTACTTCCAGTTGTTTGGCTAGGATGTTTTTTACATTGCCCAAATGTTAACATAAAAGAAAACGGCAATCCCTATAAATAGTAGTTGGACACTAAGGAGCTCTGAGACCCTCCAGTCTGTTTTTGGTTCTCAGTGTACACACTCAAAGAAACAACACATGTTTTTACATTCAGATATATACTAATAATTTGGACCAAACTTCTAATCCAGAAAGAATCTTTTTTTCGGCCTTATTGTTTCACTTTTCCTTAAATACAGCGTTTGTGTGGCAAGAAGCAGAAGGGAAGATGTTTTGTGATGCAACTTGGAAACTTTTCAGTATCTTATTCTTTTTTTTTTTTTTTTTTTTTTTTTTGTGCACAACTAAACACTTTCTTAAAATGTCCCGAAGGAAATTTATGAAGTCATGGTTAATATCCCAGACACAAAATGTTGACATTAAGGTGTCCACAGCAAGTAGTATGGTATCATGGACTATTTACAAAATTTTATGCAGTCAAGGGTAGACATAAGGGTTTGCAGAAAGCTCTTTAGCACTGACTTGTTTTGTTCACCATCACTTATGTCATGTGATGTACCTCTGCAGCCCTCCTATTTGGGCAGGTTTTCGTTTGCCTGTATCCTTACACACATACAGGGTTTTGCTTGTGTCTATCTTACAGAGCTTTACAGTTTGCAGTCAGGAACCCATGAAAGGAAACCTTGCTCATTGTGTAGCTCCCTAGCCTGACAAGCAGTGTGATACACATGATTACAGAATTACAGATGATGTAGCATATCCAGTATTATAAGTTTTATTATTTTTTTTATCAGTAAGTATTCAAGAGCACAACGCAGGTATCTCTTTCTGTAGCACTAAAAGACTGAGTGAAATGAAATCTAAAACATTTGCAGAGATTCAGAGAAGGGCTCTCCAATGAGATGATACCTTATCATAATAAATTTTGATTTGTGAAAAAGAGGGAGTAACTTGTGTCTGAACTGAAGCTTGTGATGAAACCTACATACTTAAGTATAAATTATTAATTTTTTAATCATATAACTAATTTATTCATCACATAAATATATGTACTGGAACATGCACAATGGACAATCTTTTTTTTTATTGTTTTTGAAAACAGTGTACCAAATTTGTTAGTGCTATGATTACTGAGTAATATTTGTCATGGAGTCTCACATAAGTTTTCAAAAACTCACAGAAGGGTGAAATGGAAAATATGTACTCTTGCATATTCTAAGATACAGCTGTATGCCAAATTTAATTTTTTCAATCTTCAGCCACAGGGCTTGTATTGTTAAAATTGAAATCATTACTTTATGTGTAACTAGCTGTTTGCCTGTAAAAAAAGAGAAAAAATATGAATGATTTATTCTCAAACTTTCAAGTACTTCTGTTTGTCCTACAAGGAGAAATAATGTGTGGATAATCACAGCTCAAGAACTGAAATTATCAGAGAGTTATAAATGATTGACAGAATGAATTTTAAATGGAAATACTTAATCTGTCTTAGTTATATCTGTCAGTAGTACTTCAGCTAGAGCTACAATCAATGGTTTAGCTCAATGTTTTTCTCTAACTCCCTCTACCACACTACCAAAGTATTGTATAATACCCACATTATGCCTCAAGTATTGTGTAATTTCTAGATTATGTTTAATGGTTGCTTTTAAATTAACATGAAGTTCGTTAATGTAGAATAATAACATTTTGTTTCAAAAATATTGACTCTATTATTAATTCTTCATGATGCTTGCTTCCTGATGAATATTTTAAACATTCAGGGTAGACAGTAACTACATCAGAGAAACAGTAAATAGAAGCCAAGGAAGAGAACAGTGAAAAAAATATTATTTTTATACATGTATAAAAACTAAATTAATTTTTAAATATAACTTGTGTGTTCATTTTTAGCAGGTTTAAAAATGTTTCTACCAGGAAAGATATTGACCTAGGAATGAGAAGACAGTAACTAATTAAACCACTCAAGAGGCTTTGGCTTTTTATTGGTGTATATATATAATTGATTGCATGGTATTTCTATAACAGATAAACAAGATGCAATTTTGCTGTGAGTGGTTGTTAACCTAGAATAATAGAGTAAATTGGAACATATTTAGACATAGTGTCACTTAAATCACAAAATCATCATATAAAAAGTCTTCACTGAAGAGGCAGAAATAAACATCCACTGTTCAGCATTCTGGACTAACTCATATAAAATTAAATATTCATTATACTGTATAATAAAAAATAATTAAGTGACCTGAAGACTGTTTGTCAATCTCTCATGTTGTGTATACTTCCTTTAGAATATTATGGAGTACAAATCGTTCATAATCAACCATCAGAATGTCTTCTCAATGGAAGTGATTCTCACCTAAACAAGAAAATTATAAGTAATGATGATTACAGTTCTTTCAGGAAATTGGTAATTTTCTTAACCTTACACTAAGCAGCACCAAGTCCTATCACAGTGAGCAGAAAATACAACTATAGCCCAATGATTTTCTTCTATATTTTACTTTCTTCCTTAGGAAGACTGGGCTATGAAACCATAGGCTGTTTGAAGTCTTGTGTAGCCCTCCCTACCTAGAATTAGCCCTTGTGAAAGACTTAACATCAATCTTCCTCAGCTCATCAATGATCAAATGATCTGTAAACTAAAACTTTCACCTTATGTTAATATGATGATAACAACTATCACCCTAATTAGGCTGTGAATTTTGGCACTTGCCTTTATATTCGTATTTGAGACAGAACTGACGTGCAGCAGTTTTGTGAAGCATTTTCACTGAAAAGCAAGCTTCATAATGTTCTCTGTCTTTAAAGCATATCTACCACACATACCTTAAAATGTTGACAGCAAGTGACTGGTGAAATTCCAGTTTGGGGAAATTCTCTGCATCCGTAACTGAATCATATGATAGTAGAAATTAAGAGCTCAGCTCAGTGCTGAGCTTCTAAGAGGTGACCTTTTAATTTAGGTACTTGCAGCAGAGACATTTGAAGTACTTCTAATATTCCGGTATCATATTAGATTTAAATAAATACATCTTAGACATCATCCTTCTTATTGTCATTTGATGGAATATCTTTGAACTAATTGTTGTTTTTCTACAACTACACTGAGAAATTTTTGTTCTTTTTCACTTTCCAGAATCCGATCCTTCCACCATTGCAAATTTTACATACTTAAACTGGTATCGCTGCCTGCTGATTTTCTTCATCAGCTCTCAGTAAGTTTTCTTCTAAATAATAATGGAAGAGAGCTAGTGATGGTATGAAATCAGATCTAACACCTTCCTTCAAGTTAGTTATTAACTAGGCGTGAGTCTGCATTACAAAAATGCCATCATAGTTAATGCAAGTCAAACATGGCAAAACCAAAATCATATCAGCTCTAAATTGCTCTACTGCTATAGCACTGTCTATGCTATATGTCTACTATAGCACTATAGAACATCTTTTACCCACTCATTTCAGACAGACAAAAAGATAGAGTTGAATTCACATATTTTTTAGACATATCTTTGGCAAATATCTATGTTTATGTAATAGAAAAGGAAACTTAAATATGTATAGGTGAATTAATTTCTCATTATTTACCTCTCTAGTACAGCTTGAAATATTTCAGATATTTATCTGAGATTTGGAAGGAAATAAGCAATAATTCACATAAAATGAGTAGCTACTGCTTATCAGTACCTCAGAGCAAATCTTTATGAATGTCACTTTAAAAATACATGTAAATGTATTTTTGAAAACTGGAATAGCTTCTGAGTGGTTCATACAATGGTAGAACTGAATGTCAGATATATAACTATTTGTCTCCTCAGGAGTCATGATATGATTTAATATTTGCCAAATGCCAAGGAATTAATTGACACTAATTCCTTATTGTTCTGGTTTTGTTAAGGGCTGTCAGACCCATTGGGAATATTTTAGCAACTTGGAAAGGCATAAATAGTTGTGATATGGCTAAACAGAGGCTGTTTAATTTACAGTGCTTTGACTTCAGTTCTTACCTGTTCAGCAAGTTGATTCAAGCTATTTTTTTAAATTAAGAAAATAAACTGCTCTAAAGCCCAGTTTTGTATTCTGCTGTGGCTTGTGTTATACTGATGAGTCTCTGCTCCTAGTTATGTCTGGAAATTTATTTTTGAGCAATTAAAAGGCACATGCAGAGAGATAAGATCGTGGTACAGCATAGCTGATTTTAATGTTCTGAGAACACTTTTCAGACAGAAAAATTTATCATACAATCAATGTTGTCACCAAGTCACAAAATGCAGAAGTGTAAATCAATGGTCTGGAAAAACAGAAGAAATCATGCACAGGCACGAAATAATCATATCCTTCCTAGAAGATACACAGTGAGCTCCAGTTGGTTTAAAACACACGCTAGGCTTTGGCTAACAGAATTGCTTCTGATGATGCTGAAAAACACCTTCTTGTCCTGACTGTAGAAAAAAATGAAATGCTTCATTTACTAGGACTGCTTCATTATACACCAAAATATAGCTACCCATAACTGGGGGAGAATGGACAACTGCAGGAGGAGAATGGACTTCGGCAACTCCACGGGAGTTATAAAGCGAAGACCTTTATTATCTGTACACCCCTTGGTTATATAGAGCAAACTTCACTGATCACGCAGACCAACAACAATGATGATTGGATACATGTGATAGCCCACGCACTGTTCACACGCCTAAATCTGCTACATGATTAGCTGTCATCTAACTCGCCCAGTACCCCCCACGTCCTGTTTTTCTCTACTTTGCTCTGCTTCATCTTCTTGCTTCATTGCCTTTTCTCCACCGTTCTTCTTCCTTCGTGCTTTTTCCATGGTTCAAGGACAGTTCCTGTTATCAGTGTCCATTTTCTTTCAACCAAGATCCCACAGACAGCCACTTTTTTCTTGGTCTGCACAAAGCTAAGAGACCAGATACTTATAGACAGAACAGAATATGTATGACCTCAACAACAGTCATGGAGGCTGAAACTAGACCAGAACCCATCACAAAGAAGTGTGAAGAAGGCAGATAATGTGAGTGTCAAAGAAGTTAGGAGTGTCAGAAGCTATGAAACAGAATTTCAACAGAATCTCTGCACAGTGCTCAGGTTTCTAGCCACAGAACTGTCTAAGCTGGATGCTCATGCAGTCTCATTTGTAATATACAAGGCAGGGTCCAGGAATTTAAAAAACAAAACGGAGAACATATACTAGTGAATAAGTGCAGGAATAAATAGACTAAGTACTTAAACCAGACGAACCTGTTTCCATCCATATAGAGCAAAAACGAGAACATTTAGAGTGTGAAATTTAGAGTTTTCTAATTCTTAATTAATTCAATATGTAACTATTTTTGCTTTGTATGCTATCAAGATCACATGCCTTTTCAAGAACATAAAATTCACAGTCTCAGTAAAGGAATCCCCAGATGAGAATTCTCAGCCTGTGATTTATAGAATCACATGAAATGTCTGAAAATCTTTTCTGTCCTTAATCTAAGAGTGTTATAAATGTCAATAGCCATAAAATCTCCCATTTAGTTTGATTCATGATTTGTTTCTTTATCCTTTTTGACCTTAATATTTCATATAATTGTATTAGAATTATTTATATTTATTATTGATATTTCATTGGTATCCAGTGAACACACAAATGGCAATAGGCACAAATTGAAACA
>JANHGN010003727.1:37981-73763 GCA_024605025.1 Megaceryle maxima | reverse complement strand
AAATTGAAACACAAGAAATTCCACTTAAACATAAGAAAAACCATTTTTACAGTGAAGGTGATTAAACAGTGAAAGAGGTTGTTGAGAGTGGCAGCTCAAAACCCAGCTGGACATGCCTCTGAACAACCTGTTCTAGTTGTCCTTGTTTTGAGTAGGGTCATTGTACTACCTGATTTCTAGAGATACCTTCCAATCTCAGCTATTCTGTGAACTACTCTGTGACAATGTTTAGTTGATATTAGTATTAATATTATGGGGGAGATGTATTTTTAATTATGGATCTCCTTAGAATGAATTGCAAGAAAGGTGGAAACTCAAGGTAATGCAATCTGATATTAGATCCAGATATATCCCATATTGCAGTATACACTGTAGGTCATACTGAATTTGAATGTATTACAGAATTATACATCAATGAGGCCCAGTTTATTCTGTACCTTGAGGAGAAACCTCTCCCTTGTATTGATGTAACAAGAAAGCCAAATCAAACTTGAAATGTAACTAGGGATGGCTACACAATGAAAATGCAGTATGGATTTACATCAAAAAATACTGTAGAACAAAAGGGACAGGAAGTACGTAGTCTAGAGCAAGTATAGTTTTGGAATAGCAGGTGCCTGGATGATATGAACTAGTGATTTTTCTCAAGGTAGATTTCAAGACTAATTAGTCCCATTTCCAGCATTTGTACTTCAGGTCCACATTTGTAATTTTTCAGGAATGCTCAAGTTTGGGTAGGGTGGGAGAGTGCATGTGCAATCTTGATGGCCTGCCAGTCGGAAGTCACTGTGGTTTCTGAGACCCTGTCAGTTCCTGTCATGCTTTTCCACTGCAGCTCTTGGCTGTCTGCTCATGGATGTCAAAGAGTCAAACATTTCCTGCTTGGCGGCCGGATGGAAAGGAAGTCCCATCTGCTTCCTGGTGCTGGAGGTGGCACGGAGAGCAGGGCAGCCAGTAAAAGCATATGTACAAAGTGAGACAGGATTTGGTGACCTCTCAGAGTGAAGCTTTCAGTCATCCTGCTGGAAAGCAATCTCTGTTCCTGCATGTAATTAATTGTATGACTAAAGCTATATCCACAGCCTCAAAACAAAAAGTATTAGGAGGTTTAAAGGTTTAGAGATTCTTGATTCTTTTTTTCCGCTTTCTTTCTTATGGTACATTTCTGGACTTAGATCAGTCAAGGTTGTGTCACTCACATACCACCTCAGAAAAAAAAAAAAAAAAGGGCTTTTACTGATTGTTTAAGATAATTTAATGCTTATGAAAAGTGCCAGACAAGTTAATAGCCTTAAAGCCTCCTCTTCTGGAATGATTCTCTTCTGAATTATATGCAGTGTCTCCAGACACTCCTTGAAACCTGTTTCCTGCATCTTAAATCTGTTTTTCTCTATTCTCTGACTGGTCTTGGACCCTATACCAGTTGGTATAAATCATCATAGCATCCGTAAATTAATTGAAACTGTGCTTACTTGCAGGATTTAAGGCTTTTGCCCAGAAAGTGTAGGAATGTGGAATGTCTCTCTGTACTGAGTATAGAAAGAGCAGACCTGTTTAAACTAACTTGGAGGTGGTACATTCAACAAGAACCCTTCCTATCATTTAAATATCATTCCTCAGACACTTTATATTGTCAGAAGACAGGGTTTCAGTTAGTCCAGGAAGCTTAGCAAAGAGTCATATCAAGCCAGATCCATGCAACCACATCCATATGGGTGCTATACTGGTCTGCATCCTGCACTGGAAAAACATCTCACTGTTACCAGTTGTACAGTGATTCTCTCTCTCTAACTGTGAGACATGCAATAAAGTAATTTCATTTTCTTATGAGTTTAACAGCCTTGGCAATGCTGTCTGTGTCAATGACATGAAAACATTATTTTTTATATGAACAATTTCCAAGTGGAGATACTCTACTCCTGGACTCAGGTCTGACGATAAAATAAAACCACACTAAATTGATAGCAAGACCTTTTAATGCAAATTTTCTTAAGGAGTTGAGGTTATAAACCATGGGTTTATCTGTAGTGAAAAATGATAAATGTATATACCTTCCCACTGTTTAGATAATGTTTTCTGTGTTAGCCCCAGTTTTATGGACTTCGCTGATACTTCACTACAGAATTTATTAGACACTGATAGCAATGTAAATATCTCGATTTCTAAAAAACATAAACATGGATGTTTTATATACATATTACATATAGGCTTAGATATTAAAAAAAGACTAGCAGAAGTAGATTGATTTTTGGCAGTCTTCAGGTAGGTCATCTACTTCAATTCTCTGCATTTCCTTCTAACTTCAGTTCATTCCTTTGAAATTCTAGGAGTCTAGGGAGTTTTGGGGTTTGTTTTTTTTCCAGTGGTCTTACACTCCTTTTTGTATTTGTACTTGTCTGTCTTATCAGGACTGAGGACATTTGTCCTCAGAGCTGATGCCAATTTGAACACTTGAACCAGTTTTGGCACAGACTTCTCTGGGATGAGTGACTGAGGACCAAACAGCCATAGAGACTTTAAATCAGGAGCATGCAGTTCCTTTTTACTGATGTGTGGGATATTTCTTGGAAAGGTAACTGTCTGAACCTGAATCCATTTGAATTGTGCTGCCCTAAGCTTACAAGGCATTGAACTGTTTCCATTCTTTAAACCTGAAGTGCTCAAGTTTAAGAGTAATTTATATTATTCACAGTATTTTCTCATTTACAATGATTGAAATAAAGTAATTTACAATCATTCTGAGTGTTTGGACATTTGTTTACAAAGTAACTTTTCTTGTAGTTCCTGACAGAGAGAAATTTCTCTTACAAGTTAACTAGAGTCTGTTCATATTTTCTTATCAATGTTTGCTTCGACAGATAATTAAATTGAGGTTTAGGATGAGGGAGAGTGAAACAGAGCTATATGTACTATTGTCTCATCTCTACAAGCAATTATATATAACAAAGATATATTAAAAAATAAAGTTATGATATGAGGCTATGAAATATTAAAATTTAAGAAGGCAGTTAGTCTTATCTCAAATCTCTAAATCTCCTTGTCCAAGCCTGTCAGTTATGACAGACTGATAATCTTTATCCTTCCCTCTGTAGCCTGCTTTCATATCCTGTCTCATCTCTTATTTCCATCCCACTCAATAGTACTCCACGACTTACTTCCCATCCCAATTTACTCCCTTCCATTTCCTCAAGTTCTTTTTCTCTCTACTTTTAACTCCCTAAACCAGAGGTATCACTGGGAGATCCAAAGAAGTGTTTGGTGACCTCAGTTTAGGTCCTCATCCTCAGCACCCAGAGCACAAGGTATGAGAACATCATGTTCAATTCTTTAGGGATGACATCTTTGGGGAATTAAACTGTTAAAATCTTAGTCTATTGAACATGTGTGAAATTCCTTCCCCATGCCTCCAAAAGTATGAAATTGAATCAGCTAGGGTCAGATTTCAGAGGGCTAGCAAAAGGCACATCCTTGTTACAAGGTGTGCTTACCCCTCCCTCTCTTCCTCCTCCCCTCCTTCCCTCTCTCCCTCCCTATATATTTGGAAGTATATGATGAACAGAACTTTTACTGTTCGAATGATTCATTAGCTTATTATGATGATGTCAGATGATGGAGAAGTAGAAGGCATAGGCAGAGAAATCAAAAGTGCCTGCTGTTGTCACTGAAGTTCACTAAGAAGAAGAGATCTTATGTGCTATTGGTAATGACCTTGAACAGATTCATATCTATAGTGGTGGGTTTTTCAGATATCCCTTGGTCCCACATATGTCATGAAGGGTTAAATTCCAGAAGGGTAAGTGGAACTGGTCAGTGCTGTTTAAACCACTGAGATTTAACTTAGTATTACCCATGTTAAATGTCACAGTTCTGCAGCTATTGCCTAACTTCGTATTTCTCAGGTTTTGAACACCTTCTGAATGGTTCTTTCCAAAAACAATGACAAGATCCTTTTTCATTCCAAAGTTGAAAAAAAACCCAAACAAACAACAAAACAAAACACCCCAAGCCCATTATTTCCAAGGGAAAAAAAAAAGGGGGGGGGTGGGGTGGGGAAGGGGGATGATTCTGGTATGTTACTTTGATGGAAGGGAAGCTGCAACCATGTGTTAAGAACAGAATTTGATCTGTCCTTTTACATAAAATAACAGTATATTTGTTGTACAGAATTTCATTGCTTTTTTTTTTATTAAAAAAAAACCTCAGGGACATGGGAAATTGTCATTTGCTCATGAGACCCCAGCATGTGTTATTTCAATTAAACCAGAGTATCCAAATGTAAATGAACTGCTCTTTCAGAGTTCACAGGATGTTCACATTGGCTCAATTTCTTTAATACAGGATCCATACATTTTTTTTGTTTTGCCTTTTTTAGCACAGTTAATATTTCAAAAGTGCTGCACAGGATTGATTGTTGTTTGGTTTTGTCATTTTTATTTTGTTTTGTTTTCCCCGTAGAATAGCCATCTTTACATATACCATGGTTACATCACAATTTTTGAGAAATGAAACAAAGATACTGAATTTTACACTTTATTCTGTTTCCTTTCTTAACAAACCAAAGTGGCCCAAGTAAAAGATTTTCTTAACTCTGAAGGTACATCATCTGCCTCTGCAAAAAAGTGTTGAAAAATCATCAGCTGTTGTTCCGTATTGACATTTCCTGTATCACCTCTCCCAGTGAAAAGCTGGAAAACATGGCCCCTGAAGAGGCAAAGATTTCTAACAGCAGCACAGAATTCATTTGCATCCCAAGAGAATTTGTCAGAACTGAAGAATAATCAGCTGCTGCCCAAACTATGCCATTCTTAAACCATTTAAAGCCAGTTTAATTAACAGGTAAATTAGGGTTAATAACAACAAGAAGTTTGTGTTCTTATGCCAAAGCTTTTGGCCCTGATGATGTCAGGTGGTAGAGAAGGTCACGACTGTTTGCCAAATGCATTTGGATTTGCTTTCCATCAATATTTCATCACAGGGATCCCAAAAACATTTGAGTAGACTACATCCAACCCTCATGCAAACAGTGTCTCATGATCTCACTTACCATAAGATCACTGCAACCATTTCATGCACCCTGTCATCATATAACATTCCTCTGGCAGGAATGAATTTGTTTACATGGGAAACATCTCATGTATTTTAGGATTTTTTTGTGTGTGGTATAGCAGAGGAAAAAAGAGATAACAGTCAATTTGCAAAGAGAAATACTAACATTCAAGTTACTAGCCCTTTAGAAATACTTTTCCTAGGTTTAATACCATGAGAAATGTTTACTTTGGATTTTGGGACATTTGAAAACAGATCTTCCCTTTGCAGCAAGAAATCTGAGAGTGGCATGTAGACTCATGCCAATAGCCAGTAGGTCAGTGTGCTGCCTCTGACATGGACCTCCTTGAGCTGCTTCAGAAAATGTTAGAAAATCTAGTGGCCACAGAAATGTTCTTCTTAACCCATGTTAGTTAGATGTTAGATATCTGTCCTGAAGCCTAACTGCCTCCACAAACTCTTGTGGGCTTTCAGGAATGCTTATTTTGGATGTTCTTATTCTCCACACACATCCAAGACTTTTTTTGAGTTCTGCTGGACTCTTGACCTAAATGATACTTTGTGGCACGAATCCCAGTCTGATTGTATGTTCTGAATAATTCATTCATATTCCATTCCTCACACTGCAACTGGAAAGCAAAGTTTAGGTTAAGCAGCTAGCTATGTATGCCAGTCCTACATCGATTCTTTTTTTTTTTTTTTTAAATGTACAAGAGAATCACCAAGGTCAGCAGTACAAAGAAGATTAATCTAATAAAGATCTCATTCAGAAGTGAATAAAACTAACAATATTTCTTTTCTGAATGAAAGCATGCCTTGGGCAGCATTCTAGTATTAAGATTGAAGGAAGCAAAAGAAATATCAGGCAGAATACAGGAAGTGATGTGTTTTGGTTATGAATGTGATAGAGAAGCAAAACGTGGTGTCTCTTTGTTACTTGTTTTGCACTAGCAGTGCAAGTATTTGTTTGATTTATGTCATTTAAAAGAAAATTTTAAAGATTTAGAAGAAAAAAGGTCCTTGTCATCAGTGCACAAATCCCCTCTATTCTGGAAGCTTTGAAAAATTCTTGCACGAGTCCAATGTTTTACACCCACACTGTCTCTTCTTAGGAACTGACATCTTGTATCGAGCTGTAAATGAAATAACTAGTGGTAAAGATGTACAACACAGTTAACCAATATAAATATAAAATTTTATTGTGCCTTTAGCCTGAGGACTTTTGCAAATGTTAGTTACAAAGCTCTCAGCTTAGCAAGTGCTAACTATCACAGAATAGAATTATAGAAATTTACACTACATCTGCATTCCTTGGTGTAATACAAATATGACACAGAGCACAGGGCACTGTACTTACTGCAGTGATCTTCTGTATCCACATATTTATTTCTTATTTGATTTGGAGACTGATGCTGCCTCAACACCTGCAGAATGTAAACTACTGTACTAAGGCTGGGACTTGTGGGGGCATTTGCACTAGAGAGACCAAGACCTGTGTGGCATTTCCTCAGTGCTGCACAAACAGGTAGATTTTTCATGGGGAAAATATGCAGTTGGAACCTACTGGTGACTCAATGTGGCCAAGAAGCTGCAGAAAATACCCCTTTCTGGAGGAGCACTCATCTGACAGCGCCTGTCTTCTCTGATGACTGACTGGTCAGTCCAGGTCCTGCACCTGCTTCTCTGTAGTTCTCACCTTTCCTGGCTCTCCTTTCCCTTACATTTTAAAACTTACTTCCTTCTAAAGCTATCCCACTTAAACATTTTATAAAGCCAGAAATGTCTGAGTTAACCTGAATTTTGCAAGGAATCTAACATTCTTTCTCTTAGTTTGTTCTATTCCTTTTTTATGATTTCTTTTTTCATAAGGTCTTCAGTATAAGAACTGTATTATTTCAATGTTTGCAAATTATCTTGCATTAACATGATACAGACCACAGCCTTAAAAGCAAGATATTGTTCAGACACTACGGCACTACGATTCACCACTATTGTCTGTGGCTACTGAAACATTGGCAGTGAATTGTAGTGGATGCTGCCTCCAGCCATCTCTAGAACTGACCTGGAGTCTGCAAGCACTAGGGCTTGGGTGTGGGAAGTGCTAACCTGAAAGAAGTTATCCCCACCCAAGACTACTCATTGTGACTTTCTTGGCTTCTTCCTGTTCTCCTACAAGATCCTACTTTGTGGGATTTTTTTTCCACTGAGTCTGTGTACCACCTTTGATACATTTACAAAAAAGGAACAGGAGCCATGGGCATGACCAGTTAGCTAAGGGTGCAGTCACATATTCCCCTGAAAACTGGGGGCTGGGTCCTCTGCTGCCAGCATGTCTGGAAAATCATGGCTGCATGTGAAGGAAGAGGAGAGGGCTGACATCAGCATTTCTGTGTAAGAGACAGAAGGAGGGCAAGTAGTAGCAGAGAGCTCTTCCTTTACTATATTGTGACAAGAACCTGGGGTCCGGGTGGGAAGGAGGGTAGTGATGTGACTACAAAATTAAAAGGGAATAGTGTCCTAGTAAGAAAAAAGATGGGATATTCCAGGCATCTGATTCTTCTCCTATGTATACTGGGGGTACCAATGGGCATCAGAAGCATCAGACATGATCTTTAAAGTAGTGAAATCTGTAAAAGTGCCCAAAGAAAATGTTAAAATGTTGCCTGAGTTTCTGCCCTTGTTCAGTTTTGCATTCCTCGCCGCTGAAATGGAGACAATTACATCAAAGGAGGGTCAATAAAGGCTCTTGCAAAGAGCCAGGCTGGAAAAAAAGTGATAATGCATCTCAAACAGTCTCAGATAATCAAGCATCAAAGCAACTAAGAACTATGTCAATAGTGTGCAGCTTCCTCCAAACTAGGATAATAGTGTATAGGTCTGGGCAATAGAATGAGGAGAGTGAATTTAGGGTAAGCTAAATGATCGACTGAATATACAATAAGAGAATGGAAGGCTGATTCAAATCACTAGATTTTTTTTTCCAGTTATGACATTAGCACATTTCACATAATTTGTTTTGTTTCGATATTTATTTTTCCTCAAAACTCTTTGTATTAGTATAGCATTCAGGAAATATGCTGATTTGACCCCCAGAGCACTAAAGAGGTCTGCTTCCAGCATGAGTACCTCAAGGACAGCAAGAGATCAAAATGCTTCATAGTGCTGCACTTACAGTCCATAGAGTCAAAGCTGTTGTCCTTCTTTTGACAAATATTCTGATGTTCATGTTATCCTTTTGAAGCCATGGGGCTGCCCATTGTTTGAGGGAATCAAAATCTGACAATAGAGGAGTCCTTTCTAAGGAGGAAAGTGCTGATTCTTTGTTCCACCCTTGGTATTTTTGATAGCTTACGGCTGCCGTGGTAACAGTGATTTGTTTTCATGACGTTGAAATTGTTAGCTAAATCCTTCATCTGTGTAATTCAGTGTTTGATTTTTCATCTGGAGGAAGGAAAGCAAGAGAGAAAGAGCAGTTCTTCAGTTAAGTTTTGTTTTCACAAATAATAACAAGCACATTAAGTGAAGAACTACAAAAAATAATTAGAAATTAAGGACACTTTCAGATTTCATTAATAGTGTGGTGTCATTTAAAGAAAGAAAGATTAGATATAGGGAGTGCACAAAATTAGTCTGTGTTTGATATAAACATACATGATATGAGTAGGTATTCTTTTCATATATGAAAGGATAAGCAAATCTCTCAGTTTATATATACTAGGAAAATATTTGTTTACTGAATATATGCCGAACATCTTTCCTGCCTTTTCTTAGAATAGGCCCTCGTCTCTCTGTGGTTAGCCAAACTGGATACATGGTTCATATAGTTTAAGGGTTACTCAATTTAACAAACCTCTGCCCTTTGTACTTTTCATTTATGCTGCTGGCACTTCAAACCAATGGCTGGATGTGAATTACTAACACAGTGTTTTTTATTTTGATTTTGCCAGCTTCATCTGAATCATATGTGCAGAACTGGACTACTATTACTAAGCCCATAAATTTAGGATGATTAGAAGGAAAAGTTGTTTTTTGCATTCCTCTTAGTGAAGACAATACTGGTGAAAATATTTCTAAAGTACAGAGGCAGAAGTGCAGCAGAATCTGGTCATCACCCCTAAGTTCTGTCTTTTCAATCTAGCACCAAGTAATAGAACTGAGCTGGTTGAAGTGGAAAACTTGGCAAAGCTCGTCTCTCCTAAGGTAAATGGCAAGGCAAGATCTACATGTCTAAGGGCAGAAGAAGGCAACAAGTGGCTTAAGCTCGTTTTTGTTTACCTTGACCATTTTCATGATGCAGTTTATGAATTTACACCAAAACAAGTTGTCTATCAGTACTATTGCAGTAGTTATGGACTGCAATGCAAAGGCAGGAACAAGAAGGTTGGGATAATAACAATAGGTATCCTCTTAAAATAGCTTCATTAACAGAAAAAAAATATACCTGGAATGAAACCATAAGTCTTATAGATCCATTTTCCTTTATCTTACTCCTCACCCTCAACTATCCTGCCCCCAAACAACTAAATTCTGTATATAAAGGCACTTGTAATAGAAAAATGCTTATGATACAGATGTCTAAGTTACTTCTTTTGTATATGCGCTGTATACACATTGAGACCACTTTGCTATCTCAGTTCATGTTTCAGTTGATTCTTACCCAGTAAATTCATAATCCACAGCCTAGACATCTGAGGAGCCATTCCTCATAGTTTACAGACCCACTTCAGACATGCACACAAACTGAAAGTGAGATTCATTTAGGAACAAGAACAAGGGTTCATCCATCAATATAAAAGCCACAGGGCTTCCATTTATTCAGCTCTTAACTTTCTTGTTAGCCAGGTAGGGAATGAGCCAAGAGGCAGACACAGTAGAAAAATTATTTACTCAGAGCAACTTGAATTAGATTAGCTGTCAGGAGACATTGAACTGGGACAACAGCAGTTTTAATGAAAGTATTATGGGAACATAAGTACACTGATAGAAGGACCTGGGGGAAGTAAGAAAAGACTTTTAAAAACCTGTGAAAGTGGTTAGAGGAGCAGGAAGAGTTGTTGCAGGCATTCAGAGTGGACTGTTCTGCTAACTGTGTTTGATGGTAGCCATGTCTTCATACCCCGTTGTTTGGAAAGGTAGGTATAGGAAAAGGCTGCCAGGTCCCTGAGCTGAATGTATTCTATCCATGAACTGATTTTATCATTCATTCTAAGTCATTCTAAGCAACATTTCTTCCACAAAGGGACTCACCACATATAACCTTTTGGCAAGCTCTCCCCTGACTGTGTTATGCTGCTGATCATATCCTGTGGCCAACCCTCTGAATTCAGGCAGTTTCAGAATGAGTCTGAGACTTCATAGGTGGTCACCAGCCCTTACCCTCCAGAAACCCAACGAAGTTGCTGTGGATGTGCTGCTTATCCACTTCCCTGGTTATCAGGTTGCTCAAGGGCATGGGGGTTCAGAGGAGGACTATATGTGGACCAGCATTCTTGGGACACTAGGGAACAAGAAGACAATATTAGTATCAGGAAAATGAATACTGATTTGCAGATCATCAGCTGCCATGTACTTATGCACGAACTCACATGATGGCATCTGTGATGCTAATCCTGAAAGTTACAGCTATCTGACCTAATTTCCTAAGACTGGTCTTCACTACCACTGTCTGGCTAAATCTTTGGAGAATGATGTCACCTTCAGCAAAGATAAACCACAGGGATGGGAAGAGGAATGGAAAAGGGAGAGCTGCCTGCAGTGAAAGATGAAAGGAATAGTTAAGAGGCCTCTTCCACTAAAGGGGCAGGATATAGCAGATACTAGTCTTCATAAGTCTAAGGAAGCAAGCCCAGCAGCACACTGCACAGGAGATATTATGATTGAATAGGAGAAGCAACCTATATGTGATGGCCACTTGCTGTACAAGAAGGTGATGAGAGTAACTTTTCAAGGAAGCAGGAGGAAGATTTTTCAGGTGAATGAAAGAATAATAAACTGGTAAGTATGTTTAAAAAAGACACACTGATTTATTAAGAAAATGAATATTATAATGGGATGAAGATTAAGATTTGATAAGAATATCAAGGTTTCCCTAAAACTATCTCAAAAGAAGTTCTGATAGTCAAACTAAGTTGTTAATGCTAATTACTTTTTCTACTTTCATCACTGACCAATTAACTTTGCAATTACTGATGCCTGTCCATCCAGGTTTATGTGTAGGCAGAACTCAAGAGGCAATCTTAGTGTTCTTTATTGCTAGAATCAAAGCTGTCATATCAGCACTGCAGTAGCGGTGGTGGTGCAGAGATATGTGAGAGGCCAAGCTAATAGGGTAAGACATGTAGTTTCCTTAGGTAGCTGAGAAAACCAAGCAAGCTTTACAGTTCACATGCCTTTCCCAGTCAGCACTCCAGTAGTCAAGCTGGGTGAGGATGGCTCAAGCATTCAGTTCATATCAATGCCTGAAATTGCTAAGCAGAATTTGAGAGCCTGATTGCTTGCGGCGCTGGCTCCCTCCACCTGCTGTTTGCTCTGTCTCCTGCAATGACAAGATAAGCCATCACTGAAGTGTATATGCACATGAGCAGGGGGCAAATTTGGCAGCCAGTGCTTGTCTTTCATTGCAGAACACATTCAAATCCATGAAAGAAGATAACTATAAAAGATGTTGGTATTTATTTTATGGTATTACTAGTACAGCAGCTGCTAGTTGGTATGTGGCATCATTTGAAATGCTCTCAGTAAAATTTTCTGCTTGTTTGAGGCAATGATTACTTGAATAAACTCTGTGAAAAGTTAGTGTATGCAGTATGATCTGGGCAAAAATACTTGTTTTATCAAAAATGCTCTTAGTCTGAATACAGCTATAAAGTATGTTTTAAATACTTTCTTAGACTTCAGGTCTAATAAATTGGCCAAGCAGTTAGCCTTCAAATTAAACCCAAGTGAATAAAGCATTTTTAATAACTTGAATGTTACTTATTTTTCTCCTCACGGGATAATACAACACACCCTGACTTCCTCAATTGCTTTTCAGAAGTATTCAAACATTCTAGGATACAATTCAGCTCTGGATTTTATGCAAGCATTTGGTATTTATTTCAGTATGTTGTTTCATTCGTAATGTCAGATGTCATATGGATTCATTTTCACTTTCAAACAGGTTAAGTATAAAAACAATTTGTTGCGAAAAAGATTGCACTATGTGATTGTAAAACCTAACATCTGACAACACTAGCACATTTAATGTAATATTTTGTTTTCAGTAAATAATTGAAACACTGAATCCTGACTATAGCATCAAAAACAAAGGGTGCAAACATGAATAAAGCTTGTAATGGGTATTATTGCAGAGCTAGAATCAGTTAATTATTGCAGACCTTTTTGTAGTATTCTGTCTTCTCTCCTGAGTTGTTTGATTTAATCTTTTGTTTGACATTTGGCAAAAAATATCACTACAGTCTGTGTTCTGTGTGAAAACATCCTTGATAGTTGGCATTTAGATTTTTTACCGTTCCTGACATACCTTTATTTCTTCCAGGAGCTTCTACAATGGTGACAGTTTAGAAATACAGGTCCTAACCTGAAGTTAGCAGATTTTCCCAGTTAGTGTCTACTACATACTTTCAGATAGCAATCTGCTATCCTACTAAATATTTCATTTTATTCCTTTGGAGTATCCTTTCCCAGATCTCATGAAGCTACAAGTCTGTAAAATTCTTCATTTCTGTGAAGAAAGAATTTTATTTTTCCACTGCTTAGTGAGACTATATTATACACAAAATATCAGATTCTGTCATCATTTACTTTGTCATTACCCAAGAGCTGTGTTAGACAAGTGATTGTGAATCCCAGTCAACTACAAATTGAAACATTAAGTTCTGCATAGTGGCATGCTTGTGGGGTAAGGTTTGCCCTGGTCTATATACTCCACTGAGAGAAAAACTGTGTGTATGCTTTGATTCTTATGTATTTCCCTGGACTGACATCAACTGAAGGAGAGAGTTAAAGAGTTAACATTAAGAGTTAAATAGTGCAGAGTTGAGCAACCTGCACACAGATGGTAGACATGAAGGGCAGATTTCAAACTTCTCAGTAAGATTGGATGCATCATCATTGGCTTTCTGCTGGTTTTTGCCCATGTGCCATAATAAGCCCAATGAGAACAGCACAGTTCATAAGTGGAGCAGGTATATGCAAACTGTACACTCCATAAACTCAGATGAAATAAAGTAAAATAATGACATCTCTACTTTGAGTTATCATCTATGTTTTCTACCCATTAAAAATCCCTTTGGGAAGGTGCTCTTTAGAAATTAGGACCTGAAAAAATGGACTTATTTTGTAAGTGTATGGTATAAGCTCATTTTATAAATCTACTCCAGGAGAAGGTTTATATAAGAGCTCCAGTTGGCTGTCTTCTTTGCATGTTGTGGGGATATGATTGCTTTCTGAGCTCCCATGTCAGGCACAGGCACCACATGTAAGGGCAGGGGCCTTGTGACCTACTGTAGGACACACTGCTGTCAGCTCAGAAATGCAAATGGGTGCTACAGTCTCTTCAGTTTTCCACTAAATCTGTGAGTGCTTGGGGAAGGATAGTGAGCTTTAAAGGGTATCTATTAATAATGTCTAATTCCAGACCTGGCTTTAGGCAGGAGCCTCTGCTATGGAGCTTAAAGGAACACTGTGTTTTATAGCTGGTCTTAAAGGGGCTGAGCTGAGACACGCAGACATTCTAACAAGTAACTGATGAAAGAGAGAAGTTGTGAGACAACAAACCTGACTAGGAGAATAGGGGTGGTAGGGCTGTGGATGAGGTCAGAAAGGGGCCTTCAGAAAAGAAGTATAAATGTAGCTATCGAATACATGGTGTTTATTCCTGCTCCTTGAAAAGGAAGGATGGCCTTAGATTCAGGATTGCTTATCACAACCCTGGCCCAAAATCACAATTTCTAAATTTCTGTAATAACTGTAGAATAATACCCAAATATTTGGAAGGTAGAGATGGCAGTAGATGTTGATAATTCATCAAACAGAATATGTAAAAGCCTCTTACTGTTTGAGAGATCTTTTTAGGCAACCAGAAAACCCTTTCAGAAGGAAATGTTTCTTAATATCCAGTCTAAACCTCCACTGGCACACATTGTTCATGCTGGCAGATGTGTCTCTTCAATTCTTACAGGACCCAGAAGAGGTGGTAGGTTTCGTTAATCCTGAATAGGCTCTCCAGGGGCATTACAAGAAGAGCCTGGGTTAGGTAGGCAGCCTTCATAGAATCATAGAATTGTTTAGGTTCGAAAAGACCTTTAAGATCATTGAGTTGAAACATTAATGCTGCATTGTCAAGTCCACCACTAAACATGTCCCTAAGCATCACATCTGCACATCTTAAATACCGCCAGGGATGGTGAATCAACATCCCTGGGCAGCCTGTTCCAATGCTTGACAATCCTTTTGGTGAAGAAACATTTCTTGATATCCAGTCTAAACCTCCACTGGCACACAATTTGGGCATTTCCTCTTGTCCTATCACTTGTCACTTGTGAGAAGAGATCGACCCACACCTCAGTGCTTTCAGGTAGTTGTAGAGAGCGATAAGGTCTCCCCTACTTTTCTCCCTTATCCTCTCCTCATAAGACTTGTCCTCTAGACCCTTCACCAGTTTTGTTGCCCTTCTTTGGACACACTCCAGCACCTCAATGTCCTTCTTTTAGTGAGGGGCCCAAAACTGAACACACCATTGGAGGTGTGGGCTCACCAGTGCAAAGTACAGGGTATTAGCATGTGTTTTAGTTCTATCCACCGTGAATTCAGTGAAACAAACAAACAAACAAACAAACAAAAATAGATTTAGATTTTGTAATGAGGGTCCAAGAGCTTTTCTGGAGGAGGCAATTTCTGTTTGTCACGAGTTGATACAAATGGAACTTTGCCCTTGTAAGCCCTGCTCAGAGCATGATGGAAATTCTGCAAGGCTGAAGTATGTGACCCTGAATTCAATAGGTGCTCCACAGGTGGGAGGGCTTGCTGCACTGGACTCTGGCCATCATTGTCAGTTTGTGGGTGTCATCCTTAATTGCTAACCTTAATAAATCAAAAATATATTTACTCAATCCTTTTCTTGGAAACCCAAATACAAGAGGGGCTGACTTTCATAAAGTGATTTGGCAATACACATTCCCTAGTTCATCCCATCAGATTGGACTACAGCTGTGCAGGACATGCTGTACTTCCTCAAGGGCATCCTTTTAAATGAGCCAACAATATCAAAACCTCGTGGGCAGCACAAACCAGGCCTGCACATGCTTTCAGACTGCACATCCATTTAAACAGCAATTGCCACAGTATCTCTCATTAAAACTGATAAGTATAAAGCCTCTTGATTATTTTTTTTTTTATGTAGAAGCGTTGATGCCATGAACTTCATGTCAAGGTCCTCCCTGAATGTGCTAAGGGGCCTTACTGTCCCTGACAAGCTGCACAGAGAACTCTACCCACCCCTGCCCATAGTCCCAGAAGCCCCATCTCAGGTCACCCCTGAGCCTTCAGTCCTACTGCCACTGTTCTGTAGGACCAGGCACCAGCTCAGCCCTAGACCCTGTTAGTCTGGTCCCTGACCTGTTCTGATCCCTTGGACCTGTCTTGCTTCTATCAACTTTCCCAGTCATCCCAGGGCTGTGTCCAACCCAGGTGACCCTCATCCATAAGACTGATTCTCTGGTTTGACTGCCCCACTGTGAACTGGATGGATGAGTGTCAGTCCCAGCTGAAGATGGCCCAGGTGTCTCTTTCAGGCACCATGGGTCTGGTGAGGCCCCATAGCTGCAGGACACCTTAGTATGCTCACCTCCTGCTTCCTCATGCCCTAGGTAACGCCAGCCCTCTCTGCACCATGGCATTTCACTGAAAAGCACTTCTAGATTTAGGTTGAGGGGTTTTTTATCTAGATAAAAAGAACATTAACATTTCAAACCAGTATCTCAAAAGTTAAGAACTCATAGGATCATACTGGCTAGAATGAGGTCCCTTTGTGAAATGCAGATTGCTTCCCATGGGCACATGTTGCAGGGTAGAGGGTGTATTAGCAGTGGCTCTGAACTAGCGTGAGTACCTGAAGCAATGTAGCTGTGATGGCATGAGGGACCCTAGCAGGTTAATTTATTTTACTGAAGAATAATATAAAAATAGCAGGAAATTTGAGACAGAAAGAAGGACAGAATTCACTTTTCCAAGGTATTAATTCATTACAGCTGCTTTTTCTTCTTTCACTTACTCGTTTGAGTGCCCTCCCTAACAATGAATACAAGGGAGATACTTTGTAAGACTTATTAAGGGAAAAAGCCCTTTTTATTCCCACAAATCGTGTTCTGATAGTATATGGTAATGGTAATAGACTGTTGCATTCATGCCCCCAGAAACACCAAATACTATCTAAGTTGTGAGTACTAGACTTTGTGACCTATATTAGAAGAAAATTAAAATAGTGCAAGAGTCTAAGTGCGAGTACATACTGTGTTTGAAATTTTCATATATAGGCATATATGTATAGCTCTGTGTGTGAGTGAATGTGAGTGCGTATATACCAGCACTGAGTGCATATGTGCACTGCATCAGCAGTGCAAAGAAGCTGTTACTCACACCTGTGAAATTAGATGGATATAATATATTACTGAAACTTTCTGAGTTCCATTTGATGTGTGTGTTGCAGGCAACAAGCTACCATATCAATAAAAAAGCAAGCGATTAAAACACAGCTGTAGGGTTTAGAATCGGAGATTGGGGGCAAGGAGGGGGTGGGTCTGGGGTGGGGAGAGAGAGAAGTTGAAAGGCTAAACCAAACATACATAGAAATGTCTATATATCACATCCCTAAACAGAATTGTGACTCATGAATGCTGAAATTCATTGCAGGATCTGTAGGTGATATATTCAGAGGACTTGGAGGTTTTTGTATGTTTGCTTTACCCTTTGTCACTACTTCCCCTTACTATCTCATTATTTTCTGTCACTCTCCTCTTCCTGCTTTTTCCTCATCTCTATAATTTATTTTTTTTCTTCTTCCTGAAGCCTAGACACTAGTAGGAAGGAGATTGGCACCTAGATCCACAAAATTCTTCATTAACTAGAAAGAGCAGTTGCAGCATAATCCCATATCATGAGAGAATCATAGAATCATAGAATGGTAGGGGTTGGAAGGGACCTCTAGAGATTGAGTCCAACCCCCCTGCCAGTGCAGGATCACCTAGGGCAGACCACAGGAATGCATCCAGGTAGGTTTTGAAAGTCTCTAGAAGAGACTCCACAACCTTTCTGGGCAGCCTGTTCCAGTTCTCTGTGGCTCTCACAGTAAAGACATTTTTCCTGATGTTGAGGTGGAACTTCCCGTGTTCCAGTTTGTATCCATTTCACCTCATTCTATCACAGGACACCGCTGAAAAGAGACTGGCCCCTTCTACTTGACACCTACCCTTCAGATATTTCATAGAATTACAGAATTAACAAGGTTGAAAAAGACCTTTAAGATCATGGAGTCCAAACATTAACCCTACTCTACCAAGTCCCTCAATAAGCTGTATCCCAAAACACCATATCTATATGTCTTTTAAACACATCCAGGGTTGGTGACTCAACTACCTCCTTGGGCAGCCTGTTCCAATGCCTGACAACCCTTTCAGTGAAAGAAGAAAGAAAGAAAAAAGTTTTTCCTAATGTCCAGGTTAAACCTCCCCTGGTGCAGCTTGAGGCCATTCCCGTTTGTTCTGCCACTAGTTGTGAGAAGAGACCAGTGCCTACCTCTCTACAGCATCCTTTCAGGTAGTTGTAGAGAGTGATAAGGTCTCCCCTCAGCCTCCTTTTCTAGAATAGCCCCAAGATCTAAATAGCCCCAGTTCCCTCAGCCACTCCTCATAAGACTTGTTCTCCAGGGCCTTCACCAGCTTAGTTGCTGTTCTCTGGATCTGCTCCATCACTTCTTGATATCTTTCTTGAATTGAAGTGCCCAATACTGAACACAGTACTCCAGGTGTGGCCTTACCAGTGCTGAGTACAGAGGGAAATCACCTCCCTGGTCCTGCTGGCCACACTATTTCTAATACAGGCCAGGATGCTGTTGGCCTTCTTGGCCACCTGGGCACACTGCTGGCTCATATGCAGCTGCTTGTTGACCAGTATGCCCAGGTCCCTTTCTGCTGGGTATCTTTCCAGCCACTCTTCCTCAAGCCTGTAGCGTTGCCTGGGGTTGTTGTGGCCCAAGTGCAGGACCCCACAGTTGGCCTTGCTGAAGCTCATACAATTGGCATCAGCCCATTCATCCAGCCTGTCCAGGTCCCTCTGTAGAGCCTCTCTACCCTCAAGCAGATCAACACTCCCACCCAACTTGGTGTCATCTGCAGACTTACAGAGGGTGAGTCCTATCTCCTCATCAAGGTCATCGATAAAGCTGTTAAACAGAACTGGCCCCAATACTGAGCCTTGAGGAACAACACTTGTGACCAGCCACCAGCTGGATTTAACTCCATTCACAGCCACTACGGGCCCAGTTGTCCAGTCAGTGTTTTACCCAGCAGATTGTATGCCTGGCCTAGGGCCACCAGATTTTCATGCGAATGCAGTGGGAAACAGTTTTGAAAAATTAATTCAGTTGTAAACATTACTAAGTTATCTTCCCAGTCTTCTCTTTGCCAGGCTAAACAGCACCAGGTCCCTCAACCTTTCCTCATAAGATAGATGTTTCAGTCCCTTAATCACAAGCCTCCACTGGAATCTCTCTAGTATTTCTCTGTCCCCCTTGAACTGGGGAGCTCAGAACTGGACACAGATATCTTTAGATATCTTTCTCTTCTGAAGTCTAGAAGCATTGTACTAAGCATTTTCTGGACAGGAGATTTGACTGAATAATATTTTAGATAATTTTGATGATGGAGGTGACATAGGACTACCTGGCTCCTGGAAGATGCTTCTGCCCAATTTTATGCTTGTGATCCAAAATTTGGAGACACTAAAATTCATAAGTAAAACATTTTCAAGAGTTTAGTAAGGGAAGAAAATTTATATTTCTTCAACCATGCTGAAAGAAAGACCTAATTTATTTTTTTTTCTTTATTATTTCAAATGGGAAAAACAAATGAAGGCTTATGAAGTAAGGAAAAGAAATGCAATTGGAATAAGATCACTAAGGTCATCAATTCTGATCAAATTTATAAGCAGCTCGGCCTATTCTCTTGTGACGATTGATGCTATGTTGGTGTCAGTCTATATATCAAAACACAGAAAATTCCCACTGAATTTGACATGGACGCTGATCTTAAGCAAACAAGGCAACTGTCTCAGGGGAATTACCATGAATCTGTTTATTACTAGTAATACCCTTCATGTAAGCTCACATACAAGATCCTGATTTACCTGATTTCTATCAGACACTGCTGTGTGGAAAGAGTATCTTGTTAAGGCAGCAGTCCTGAAATCTGAACAGCCTGATGAAAATCAAGATTAGCAGTTAATCTGCTAACATTCCTCCCTGGAGGCATCTTCTGGACAGATTCAGGAAGTATAAGTATTTCAGGATGAGGGCAGTAAATATTAAAATCACATCTTTGAGATTATTGAAGTTATATACACACTTATATATATGAGCTATTTTCTATGATAGATAAAACTAAGAGGTATTTAAGACTTTCAAATCTTAAGTAGTCTCAAAGGAGTGGGTGCTGACCTCAAAGTGACAGTACCCCTTTGGGATCCTGGATTTTAGACATTTACAAGTACATGTCTCACTATCCTAGTCTCTACTTCTTTTACTTGGCAAATAAAACATTAAAAGAAAGCACTCTTGGCATTAGAGCCACAGTAATTAATTGTTGCTTTTTTGTTGTTGTTGTTGTAAAAAAAAGACCTTTTAATTAAGACTTCAGAGATGTTTAAAAAATGTGCAATGACTTGCTCATCAAAAAGCTATTTAGTTTCCTTTTAGATGGAAAGCTGATGAAATGCTTTCACAGTAAAGTGGTGCACTACAGATTAACATGCTGTAGGATGCACAACATATTGTGAGTTATACAAGCAGTGTGTAAATACTGAGCTTTTCTATGATATGTTCCAGGAAGGATACAACTCAGAAAGAAATAAACATATTACTGAGTTGACATAATATACTGAATAAATTTACCAAATGGTATCATATTCAGTAGAATAATGAAAATATAATATAATGGTTGCCAATCATTCTGAACAGGGTAAAATTCTTCATCAAAATGATATATAACTCACTGCACAAATCAAAGCTAATGAGTTGTTAAACAAAGCAATTGAATGGCAGTTGTAACAAGCATGTAAAAGTTACTGAATCAAAGGGACCACAGGAGCAGATGAACTGCACAGTAATAGATTTTCCTTTACAAACTCTATAGGTACCAACACATATCAGAGGAATATATTAGATTACTTTGCCATAGAATGTAAAGACATGGGAAATTATAACAGAAAATTTCTATCATAGCACATTATCATTATCACATTTCATCTACTAGTTTTCCTTAATTACTTGTAGATTGTTTTGCTTCATTGATGAGTTACAATTTTCTGTAGCTTTTATAGATACAAAGAGACTAAGAGATGAAGTAAAGTTCTAATTTAGATTCATCATCATCATAGGAATATAATAGATTCCTCTGCCATAGAATGTAAAGAGATGGGAAATTATAGCAGTAAAGTTATAGATTGTGGTTTTTTATGCACAAGTTGCAATTTCATGCATATTTTATAAATACAAATGGAGAAGAGATTAAATACATTTCTAATTTAGAACCTAAACAATAAAAAATATGGTTTTTTTGAGTGGGGTAAAGTGTGGTGATCTGGTATGGTACAGGTTGGATTTTGAAGCTTAAATGACTTTGTCACATCTAAAATTAGCATATTTGAATATATATATATATACTGAGATGCTACTAAGCCTTAAGTTTAGATGGGATTTACCATGCTCTTGCTACTTTTGTTCACTCTTCTTGAAAACTTACTCTTTAAGCAGGAGGAAACTATTTTACCTTTAGTAAGTGATGTTGAAAACAATCTCACTGTATGAGAAATACCCGGATGTTAGTCACCTAGTCTAAGTTAATATGCTTTTCATAATCAAAGATAGCAATGAGCTCTTCTAAAGGGCATTTCTGCCTGTTGTAAAGATGAATAAATGGAACCTTCTTGAGTCATATGAGAATCCTAATAATAAATGATGTTAACAGGAATCAAAATCTAAGTCTCTTAAATTGAGAAATCAATGCAAAGGAGCTGTAAATTCAGAAACTAACTCATTATGCAGGATTTTCCACATATAGGCAGGACTACAAATATCCTTTTTGAATTTTTTGTAAGGTTTTGTAACGTACATTCCTTTCAAAGAATGCCAGTGTCCAATATATCCTTAAATCACAAGATATAACCAAGAGAGAAGTGTGGTTATATTCAAATTTATTTATTATTTTTATTCAATGGTTTCCATAATCTGAATAGTTTTCCCTTGCCTAAAATTTCTATAACGGCAGTTTCTTCACAGCCTTCACTCTGTCACACTCTGCTATGGCAATAAAAGATGTAGCTTTTGTTGCAGTTCTAGATGAGGATTCTTACAAGCTAGGGTGGTAACAGTTTTGAAGAGGAGTTTGTCCCCTGTACAACATTGCCTGAGAAGGGTCTGAAGGGAGGTGTGGATTCAAAGTTCACAGTACTTAAATGTAATTCAGTGACTATTTTTATTTGCATCTTGTTATGCTGTTATTCTTGCCGATATTTCTTTTTGTTCTCCTTACCCTCATGCTTCCATTTCTGTCCCCAGTCTGTATTTTTACTCCTTGCAGGCAGTTTGCCTTTACAACATTATAACAAGCACATCTGACAGAAAAAATACGTGGTCAGGGCTGGTATTTATTTCCTGAATATAGTCAAAAGCTGTGCCTCTGCCAAAGAAGAAATTTTTTCCGATTAATTTTAGAGCTATTGTTAATTGTCTACCTAGATATTTCAAATAATGTTGAATAGACTTATCATTGTCCAGCCTTTGGTAACAAGGCGGGGTTCTGGAGGGTAGAACCTCTCCTAGGGAAACAGACTGTATCTCCACGTTCAGCACTTGACTCTTGGGAACCCGGGGAAAGAGTTTAATTTTATTGTGCATCAGTTTCTGCACTTCAGAATGGAAAAATTGAGCTATCAGCAGTTGTCTTAACACTTGAGATACATACATGGATAAAAAATGCTGAGGACAGAGTGGAATGTTCAATTCCAATACAATAACATAATTCCAGTCTGTTGGGAAGATTGGGTTTTTTAAACACCCTTAAAATTCTGAATAATATTCCAGAGAGAGGCTGTGTGACACATGGAAATTGATTATTGCAATTTTATTTTTTCTCTCCCTGATGACCATTCATGTACTGTCATTCTTTGTTGACACAGCTCATTGTGTTTGGTGTGAAGACTTAACTTCATTGTCAATACTGTACAGTATACTATATAGTGTTCTACCATATAATCATTATTGAAAATAATCTGGAGGAAAGATTTTGCTACATTAATTGTTTGTTTTATACCTTGGTGGGCATTTTAACAAAGTTCAATCATGAAAGATTTCTGAAAATTTAGTTTTTTCCCTAGGAAAATATACTACAATGGAGACTCCTGGAAGAGAATTACACTTCTGGGTAAGTCATTGCTCACAATTAAAATAGTCCTGAAATCATTACAGGGAGGGCCCCTACCAAAACCAGAGCATTTTCATATCAGTAATATAAGACTGTTATCTTGTTTACTGCAGAGGAAGCTTACAGTGAGATGGTTGGCTGAATGAGTGAGAAGTGGTTTTGCTACAGTTATACAATTGAATTCCAGGTAACAATAGACCTAGATCTAGAATTTCTGGTACAGTGTCTTACAGGCTAGATTTCTGCTAAAAGCTTAAGTCCTCCTACTGTGATCTGATTTCAGAGACATGTGTTAGCTTAACACTTCATTATTTTTTTTGTCGTGGATTCTAATAAAATAGAGGCAGTGTTTTACATTTTCTGCTTACAAGAACATTGTACCACAGAAAAATTAGTCAAGTTTAGGTATTCGCAGATAAAACCAATATATTATATGTGAAAGAACAGTTACATATTTAAGCAGTCACCTCTTTATTTTTTCCACTGTGTTTGTACATAATCTTTGCTCTAGAATGTTTAAACCTTACAGTGTTCATCTTTTCTAGGATTCATGTTCGAAGTCTTTAATAAGTATATGAATATTCATAACAGTAAGAACTCTTGCTTTGATAGATTTTTCTTTTGTCTCATGGTTAAATCCATGTAAAAACTCCATATGACAAAGAAATGAAACAAAAGATGACTAACAGAAAAAATTATTTCTCTTCTCCCAGGGAAACCCTGAGGCTAAAGAGTTCATCAGGTTTAAAACTCAGGCTCTGGAGCAGGTCTGGAGCTGATTAGGAATATTGTAAAATAGTAACAAAACCAAACACAATTGCTTCTTGTTTGAAAAATGGTAGCTCTTCAGCTGAAGTTTCTGTATAGTTCCTGACAGTTTGCATATGAGGAAACAGTTTGTGAATAAACAAATTAGACTAAGAAATTACTTATGATTGCTCATAAGTGATTTCTTCTCTGAATGCAAAATGGGTATGTTTCTTTTTCAAAATAGCCATGCATTTTTGCTTTCTTATTCATTACTGCTTACTTTTTCTCCTCATTAGAGCCACGTACTTTCAACTAATTATTTACTCTGAAAGTTGGAGCCTGGTCTTCATTGTAACTTCTTGTAAAGCACTACAAGACAAATTGTCTTTCCTTCTCCTTTTTATCTCAATTTTTAATTAACATACAGAAGAAGCAGAAGGAAGAAGAATAGAGTCTTAACCCTATTGACGAGACAGAATAAAAATACTTTAACTGATAATTTCAAATATATAATACACTACTACTCATGGATTAAATTTTGACTAGATTTAACTGAGGTTAGATTTCTACTTTACTTTCTAAAGGGAATGAAGTAACTTTGGTATCAAAACTGTTATATATGAAGTTAAATAAAAATTGGTCTTATAATAACTTTTAAATAATTTCTCATTTCATAATGTTCTTTCTAATAATAAAGGCTCCTGTCTGCTTTCATTTTGGACAGGTAGATATCAATGAGAATCATTACTGGAACATTCTCAACAGAAAATTATAGAAATACGCTTAGGTAAAGGAGTCATCATGTATGGAATGAAAATTAATACAGATCAAACAGGATGGGCAGGGCCCGTTACAGAAAATGCAAAATCCTGCAAGTACAGAGTACTTTGTCAGAATGGCATAGTGAGGTCCACATCCCAGTCTTTGAGATGTAGCTGTATGTATTTTCTGCAGGCCAAAACTAGTCTGCCTACAGCGGGAACACTTCTAGTGTTCAATCACCACCATTGAAATGGAAGATGAATATTTTATCAGCCTAAACAACTAGAAATCATTAATTTTAAACTTGACACTGGGGTATAAGCCAGTATTATATATGAAAGAGTGTTTTATCAAGGAAAGTAAAGCAAAAAGTTGTAGAAGCTAAATGATTAAAACCTAGGGCACACAGACATAGCAGTTTTCCATTAAGGCATTATTTGAATTAAATATATAGGTAAATAACTAACTGGAAAATATTCAACAAAACAAGAGCAAAATACAGATGTTATCACGTTTAAAAGTCTTATTTATATGAAGACTCAACTATCCCAAATTCACGCCCCTGGCAAGTTCTTTTTGTACAGGAGAATGTGTTGGAAAAGCTGGACTTTATGTGAACAAAAAAAATTTAAGTTGATTTGTAAAAAATTTCTTCCATCTACAAAGAGAGAAATTTTCATACAGGTAGATAGGTATTTTACAATTTATAAGCAAGACTCAGGAATGTGCCGTTACGAACAACATGCACAGTTATGTACAACTAAAAACATTTCTAGTGAGATAATGTTTCATCTTACTACTATTTAAATTCTTCTTTTGGGCCCAAGAGTTTTCACAGAAAAATGCAACAAATTTAAGAAGGAGTTCTTAGTACTTCCTGGAATTTTATTAGTGTTTTACACAATGCTTTACAAAAACCTAAGAAAAGTATATGTGGGGAGTTTCTAAGAAATAAGAATCCATTATAGGGACAAGACAACTTTCTAGAGATCTCAAATTACAGTGTTGCAGAAGCCTGATTTGTCACACATGCAAAATGAATAATCAAAGACATTCCTGTTGGTGGCACAGGAAATAGTAGCCCTCTTGAAAATTAGACATAGATTTGTTTACACTTACTAAAAAGAATATTTTCAGATCTCACAGCCAGAAGTGTACTAACTCATTAGAGAATGTCTTAGGACATCTTACAGCAATTCTCAGTCACTAAATACTTTGTTACTTAAAGCCTTTTGACTTCCATGGGCTTGGGGTTATACACATATTTGGATGGAAGTAGAAAGGAAGGAAAAAAATTGTGGAAACTTCCACATTTTAACATAGGACTAGACAAAGGAGACCCCTCATGTCCACATTTATGAAGAATATTCTGTGAATGTGTGAAAAATATAAAAATTATTTAAGTACAATAAGAAACAAAGTTTAAAATCCTGAATCCTATTTCTAAACTTCCTAAACTTCCCAAACTTCCCTACTTCCATTTGTCTATAAACTTAGTCCTTCTTATTAATTATGGGGTTTTGAGGAACCATTGAGGAAGAATTAAGTTAATGTAAAATGGAATTAAATTTAGTATAGAAAGTACTAATCTTGTTCATAATGAGAATGTCTTCTGTAATATGTATATTCAGTAGCTGATAATAAGAAAGGAGAGAAAGAAAAATCAACATAATTTAGTTAACTGGAAAATGACCACAAGTCCCCTGTTTGTTGTGGCTGTGAAGAAAAAGCAAACACAGTCCCAACATGTATCTTGGGTCTTTTCTGGGGTAGCCCATGAAGGTCTTCATCTAGAAAATATCAGTTCTATTCACTTACAGGTGTATTTGTTCAAATAGAATACAGATCTAAAGGAGTCCTGCAGTGGCACTCAAGGAAATGGAGAGACTGTTACACTAAATGAGAAAAAGAGATTGTTTTGTTTAGCCTAGCAAAGTGAAGGCTGAGATGATTCTATGAAATAACAGTTGTCTTTAAATGCATTGAGATGGTTCATTTACATGAGAATAAGAGAATACCTTTTAAATTTGTCATAAATAAACTTAGGAAGGATTAAAATAATGTTTCTAATCACCAAAGGTACAAGAGTCTAAAAGAGGATGCCAGTAGGAGTAGTGTAGGTAGGCATCCTAACCACTTTTTGATTCCTTCATGAAAAGGACCGTATGATGTGCAAAGGCAAGAGATTGATAGGCTTTTATGTTGACAGATATGTAAAGTCAACATTATAATTCCACCTAAGTTTCACTTATAAAAAATACTTTTTAGTGAGAGACAAGAATATCTTTGCTTGGATAATGGAGGAAAATTTGAGGATGCACATGGTCTTGAGGAGGAAATACTCAGCTTCTTGTTTTCGTGTATTTTTAGTGAGAAATACATGATGTAATGAACTGGCTGGAGACTATGATTATTGTAATACCTGGAGAATATTTCAGAACAACATATTATTGGCTCAATTCATATAACTCTGGATTGGCTTATTTAGGATTTGTCTGGAATTGGTAAAGGGCAGCAAGAAATTGGTTCGATGCCACTACTTGTTTGTAATACTTGAAAGTGATTGTGGCTGCCCTTGAAAACAGATTGTGCATGGATATTAGCTAATTGACCAGCATTCAGTCCAGTAAGCCTGAGCTAATCTTGGTAAACTATAGGAGATAAATGGATATATGTAGAGACTATACCTGTTCCTTTTATTGAATGTTTCTATTTTTCAAAACTTATGTGTAACAATTACTGTAGTGGTGATGCCAGGCTGCTGTAAATTATCACATTCCAGTATTGCTGAGGAAAGCTATTTCCCCTCTTTGGTTTGCAAATGACTTTGGTCTGCTTTGAACAGAGACCAGAGGTTTTTCCAGTTTGAGATTAGATTGTTTGCATATATTATGAGGGATTAAACTTTAAATCAATCCAGAAACCACAGCTGGTACAGAATATGACACCTGACACTTAAACACTGCATTTTGGCAGTATGCAGGCCAAACTGAATTCTCACAAACATCCATGCAAGTTTCCAGATGCAGTTGAAGATATGGATTATTTTATGAGAATGAGTTAGAACCTATGTATTTCAGAAATAGTTTTATAACCTATATTGCTCTGCCACAGAAAAGAATAAGTGAAAGAGAAACAACAGAAGATAACTTTTTTTTTTTATTTTTGGGACCTTTAGCTTTGCATCTAGCTTTTCCTGTCTCTTGTTTGGTCTGTTATTACCAAAATTAAATTTTCTTGTGTGCTCAAGAGACTATTAACCTCTTTACCCAGACTGTGAAAAAAAGCAAAACAGAAGAAAATGGCATTTGTAAGAGATGAAAAAGTTGTTGGATTTTGGTTTTTATTGTAGAGTTTCTTTGTTGGTATGATAGTATAGCATCAACCTTCACAGATCAGGTTAAAGACTGGGACATACACTCTCCTTTTATATGTTAGATTTTACAACAGAATAACATGTACTTGCTTGCATTTCATTAGGTAATACAAGACTGAATCCCTGGAGACACCAACTATCACTTCTGTTCTCCAGAAGACATGGCTTCAATCATGACTTCTTTTCCTCAAGATCCCAGCCAAATATCTATTTATTACACTCAGGATATGAAAGATATGTATAAAAATCAAATGTCAAGGTTTCCTCTGTTTGTTTTTAATTCCAAAGAAAGGCTTTCATTCTTTCTTGCGTGGGGATTTTGAGGAAGATGACAAATAAATTACAAAGCTTGAGAAAATTGCTTCCAGACAACACCAGAAAAGAACAAAAAGCCACTGAAACCATTTGACTAAGCCTTGGTTTCTTCCAAAGAAAAAAAAAAAGTTCCAGCTAGTCTCAGAAGCAGAAGGATTAAACTTTAGAATTAACAGATTGTGATGAGTAAAACACAGGCTAAATGAAAAAGCTTTGTTTATGTGCACATGTGTGAGAAAGAGATATTCCAATGGAATATTTTCACCTTGTGAAGCAAAATTTGTGGCTTTTTAAAAAGCTTTTTACAATCAGCTCTTATAAGAAATAAATATGGAAAAAATAGAAAAATACCATACCATGGTGGTACACTCCTCTGTTTGTGGAGAGCTCTCTTAATATCTCCTGCAATTGTTGATTCATAAGATGTATGTTGGCAGCTCTGTATTGCAAAACATATGAAGTACATCAAGGCACAATTAGATCATGCAACAAATGTACCAAAACAAGTAGTAGGGGAAGGGCTGCACATCTCCTTGCTGCATTACCATCTCATGGCTTCTTCCTGACATGGCCTAAGATACTAAATGCATTTCATTAACATGTTACTTGGCCAAATTTGTCTAGCAAATGTGAGTCAGAACACTCCAGAGATGCTTCAGAACTGCACAGCATCATGGTAACATATAGATCTGGTTGGGAGAGTATTTGTGAGAGTTAGTTGTGAGATTATCAGACCCCATGCATGAGACCAGACATGAGAAATACACTAGATGGGCTTCTTCTTGAGAGGGTGATCATATCAGGAAAGATATTAGTATGCTCAATATTTCACTGATAGCCTCTTCAGAGAAATTATACCATCATTTAGTATAAAAACATTAATGTTTTAACTATAACCATGCTGAACACAGGACAAACTGTAGATCTAAGAGAAATTGCCCACCCTGCCCAATCCACAGTATAACTTCAGACAGAAATGCATAATTTTTGGAAGGTGGATAATTCTTGCCCAAACACCTGGTCAGTGACACCACCAGGAATACAACTGTTTAATGCCACTCTGTAATGCCCCAGCTACTGAACTACTGGACCAACAGTAGAGCTAAAATGTGTTCTTACTTATCGATGAAACTGTAAGAAGCTGTCTTAGTCAAAACATGTTCCAGTTCATGAAAGCATTGATTTGTCTTGGGGGATTTAACTATGATTTTCAAGCATAAAGTTCAAACTATTGCTATATTAAAATAAGTGAAGTTGCAAATGAAAAATACATGTTCCCTCCTTTCTAAGCTACAAAGGCAACTGAAAAGTGGAAGGTTTTCCTTTTAGCCAAGTCTTCTCAAACCAGGCACAAGTCCCAAAGAGAAACAGCAGGGTTGGCTCCTTCAAAAGCAAGGGCCTGAGGCAAAGTGAGAGAGCCTGGTAGTGCTGCTTTCATCTGGCTCAGCTCAAGCAAAGACACTTCTCGGCTGAGGAATGCAAGGCCATTGCCACCGGGTCAAGTCCTGTGAGGGGAGCGCGGGCAGTGCCCTTTCACTCCACTTCACAATGTGGTGGAAAAAAAAGACTCGCACCCATATACTTGCATGCACATGCCTGCTCACACATGTGCAAAAGCAATATGTGCATGCACACATTCTTTTCAGTGCTTGCCAGGCTACCTAACCCTCTTCACTTTCCTCTTATGTTGTTCTTTTTTCTGTAATCCAGCTAAGGCAGCTTCTCTGAGCTGGAAAGGAAATATCAATAACAAGAGTTTCTGTCTCACTGGAACAACACCTGATGGCTTTGTGTGCGTTGCCTGTGCTGCTGGGTAGCCACTCCTACTTCATGAGCAGATTCTGCTGGCATTATTTCCATTGTTGTGAATTTTTGCCATACTTCATCACTATCTGAAATGAACCAACATTAGTTTTGGCAGAAAAAAAAAAAAAAAGAAAAAAAACAGTTCAAATAAAGCCATATGAGCCTTCAGAAACATTTGATTCATTACCAAAATAGAAAAACAGCTGTAAGAAAGTGTTTTATGGTTTACCGTGTAATCATAGAGACACACATTCTATAAATCACTGAAACTGTAATGGAAATGTGGCAAGGGCAGTGCCAAATGACACTGGGATGCCGTTAATCACAATTCTCATCTAAGCTTATGGTTATTTCTGAGCTGTGTGATTTACCCTGAAAGAGTCCTTAAATCAGGTTATTTATCTGAATTCCCTGAGGTGAGCTACTGCAATGGTGCTCTTATAAACATGGTCCCACAACTTGCTGCAAAGTCACATTGCTTTCTGACAATTCTCAGGGGAAAACCTGAAGGTGCAGGTAAGGACTGTGTTTCTGGTTATCTGTTGAAGTAAATCAGCAAATGAGATGTCAGGAAGAAAAATTTGGATTGGGTGAGTTTGATAGTTGATTCTGTGAAATCTTCTTGTTTCCCAAACCAAATATACGCTTATTTCTTTTAACAGAAGAGTCATACCCTCTCAGGCCACTTCCTATATTTCACCAGCTGTTCTCCCTGCACTTCTGTGGTCTCAGCAATGCACACTGCATCATTTGTTACTTTGACTCTCTCTAAACCATGAAAACTTTTCCTTATTTTTGGTTATTAAACTCCTGAAAGACAGCAGAGTACAAAACTGATGCTGACAGTGCTTCGATTTGCCAGTCTGTTCAGAGTTTGCACCTGACCAGCCGTGCTAGAATGCAATGCTCACTCCCAACACAGCTCATCATAACTGGAAGCAAACTGAAAGCACACTTTCCCCCACCTTCCCTTCATCACTCAATGTATGCTTAAGGATCAGCACAGAAACCATTCTGACTGAGGGAGAGATGGAGTCACCATTAACAATATTCTTAAGATGATATTATTGTGGACTTCCTGGATCTCCTGGTATTTGGTGCTAATGTACATTTTTGTAGCCCTCACTATCCCTTTGGCTGTGTTTGAGCCATTCTCACTGATTTCAAGTGAGTGGAGAACCACATCTAAAGAGCAGTGTTAAGTCCAGGACAAAGTGTACACCATTCCAAAGCAAAGAGACATATGTCTGTAATTAATTTTGTTAGGATGATGGAGAACTGTGTATATTTTTAGAAGTAGCTGAATTTAGGTTTTGCATATAATCACTGGGTTATCAAAACACTCACACAAAGCATTTCCAGACTTGGAACAGTTTTCATGTCATCACATTATAGCAGTCAGTACAGGGCTTACTACCTTCTGATAAAAATGTAGTCCATAACTATCAGTTTAAACCCACCCAGCCACCAACAAAGCAACCAGGCAGCCACTTGTTCACTCTTACTCCCCTCTGCTGGGATGAGGAGAAGAAAATGCAACAAAAAGCTCGAGGTTCAAGACAAAGGACAGGGAGGGATCACTCAACAAATATGGTCATGGGCAAAAGACAGACTGGACTCAGGGAAAAGAAATTCAGTATCATTTAAACAAAACCACCACCAGTTCACCAATTGAATCACAGTAGGACAGTGATAAATATGACCAGATCTTGAATACACCTTCCTCCCACCCCTATCTTCTTCCTGGGCCCAGCTCTGATATCTTCCTCCTGGCAGCAGTGCAGGGGGGCAGGGAATGGGGGTTGCAGTCAGTCCCAGTCTATTCTATGTTGTTTCTGCTGTTCCTTCCTCCTCAAGGGGAAAATTCCTCACAGTCCTTGTCTGTGACAATGTGGTATCCCGCCCATGGGATACAGTCCTTTACAAACTTCTCTCACCAGTGTGGGTCTCTTCCATGGGAGATGATTGTCCCAATGACAAACAGTCTGGCACGGACATCTGTCAGTCGTGGACATCTTTGAGATCAGTTCTCTGCTACAGTGTGGGGCCCTCTACGGGCTGCAGACAGGAAGGGCTCAGCTTGGCATCTCACCATGGGTGAAAAGAGAATGGTTACTCCAGTGTTCCTTTCTGACTCCTTCCTTATTGACCTGGTGTCTGCATGGTTCTCACTCTCTCTCTCCCACACCTTCCCAACACAAAAGAGCTCCCAAAACAAAGGAACTTGCCCAACAGGTTTTACCTTTTTAAATATGTTATTGAAGAGGTGCTGATTGTCTAGGCCTTGGCCAGAGGCAGGTCTGAGTTGGAGCTGAGGTTGCTTCTTGAAGCTTCTTACAGGACCCACATCAGTAGCCCCCTCCCCTACTATCAAAACCCTGCCAGACACAAATTCATCTTGTGGGGGGGTTGGTACTTCTGACTTACATTTAACAAATTTTTAAACCGTCCAGTTCTATTAAGTCATCTTGCTTGTCTTCCCAAATAAGCCATACAATTTAATTCCCTAACTCAAGTACTAAGTTGATGTTATGGTAAAGCATATCTTCTTAAATACTTAGATATGTTTTGAAGACATCAAGAGAGTTATTCAGATACATTCTGTTGTAGTGTGTTGCAGAATGATTCACTAGTTTACAATGTTTATTCTTTGGGTTGCTGCAATACCTGTGACATTTTGGCCTGGGCTCAGACCTCCTTATGCCAAGTTTCACAGGTACATAGAACAAAAAGGCACAATGAGTTGTCAGTCTACGTGATTATTCAAAGAAGTGACAATCCCTTTATTTTGGCAAGACTCCTATCCAAATTGACTCTGAATTCTCTTGCAGGCTGTCTTGCTGGGCTTACAAATTTCTGGTTTTTACACAAATTCAAGTTTTAGTAATTTGTTATTTTGTTACCAAATTGATGTAGAAAAGCTGCAAATAACCACACTGGTACAAGTTTTGTCCAGAGTTACAGATTACATTTTGGGTAAATCAAACTGTAACATGGGGATACCTTTCTGTAGATATACTTATACATATGAGCCTGCCAGGCCTGATATTTTAAAGGATTCAGTAGAATGGATATAGATGTTTGTATTGCTGATGAATAAAAGCTAACGAGCTGAGTGTGCAGTTAAACCAAACAGTGACAACAGTAACACCTGAAATTGACTTTCAGGTGTTTTTGACGGAATGTGTATGTTTGGATGGAGGGGTATGAGTGGAAAAAAAAAAGAGAAAATTGAACCAAGCAGTAACGTACATATCCTTTGTTCACATTTCAACATCCGTACATTGTACACTACAAGCACTTTTACCTCTGCTGCAAAACAAACTCTGCATTTTGAATATATAGTCAGTCACAGCCCACTCATCTGCTGTTGACATTTCTCAGATCTTACTTCATTGCTAAATACATGAGTTATTTCATAAGTGCTATATTAGCGTTTGAAAATAGAGATAAGACTACAGTGAGAAGTGGAATTTGTAGGAATTACAGGTTTACATTATAACTTCAGAAAATACTGGGAAGATTTTTTGTGAGAAAAAAAGGTTGGTATCATTTTGAATGTAGCAAAAAAAGACTAATTTGCTCTAGGAAGAATTAATAAATTAAATACTTAGATTATGCTCTGTTATTAAACTTTAAAAGAGAAATGTATGTATTATGCAGGTAAAATGAGAGCTTTATGTGAAATGGGGATAAACTAGATTTTTAGCAGATTTTTACAAGTTCTCTTCTCCAGGCTGAACAACCCCAACCCTCTCAGCCTCTCCTCATAGGAGAAGTGTTTGAGCCCTCTGATCATCTCTGTGACCCTCTTCTGAACCTGCTCCAACAGGTCCATGTCCCTCTTGTGTTGAGGGCTGAACACAGTACTTCAGGTGGGGTCTTCAAGAGCGGTGTAGAGGAGGAGAATCACCACCCTCAACCTGCTGGCCATACTTCTCTTGATGCAGCCCAGGATACGGTTGGCTTTCTGGGCTGCACTTAACACACTGATGGCTCATGTTGAGCTTTTCATCAATCAGTACCCCCAGGTCTTTCTCATCAGGACTGCTCACAATCCACTCATTGCGCAGCCTGTATTTGTGTTTGGCATTGCCCTGACCCAGGTGTAGGACCTTGTACTTGGTCTTGTTGGACTTCATGAGGTTGGCACGGGCCCACCTCTCCAGCCTGGCAAGGTCCCTCTGGATGGTATCCCTTCCCTTCAGTCTGTCGACCACACCACACAGCTTGTTGTAGTCCACTAACTTGATGACAGTGCATTAAATCCCACTGTCCATATAATTGAAAAAGATCTTACATAGTACCAGTCCCAGTACTGATCCCTGAAAAACACCACTTATCACTTGTCTTCACTTGGACATCAAGTCGTTGACTGCAACTCTTTGAGTATGACCATCCAGACAATTCTTTATCCATCAAGTGATCCATCAAATGCATGTCTTTACAATTTACACACCAGGATATCATCGGTGTTGTCTTCTCTTATCTGGAACTTTTAGGTTTTCCAGCTTTGCTTTCAGCATTGATCCTATTAATTATTGATCCATAATGATTATTTTAAAAAGGTTTCAAGACCTCTTTCTAATTTTAAATAACCTCGATTTTAAAACTGTTGAATGTTTGGGGTAAAAATGAAACCAAGTTTCTGTGTGGGTTATTGTGAAAGAAAAATTTTGCCAAATGCCTCCTCTTCTCTCCTTCAGTTACTTAATTTGTGGGTTTTGATCAGTGCTGTGGGCTGCCCTCAACCTTCTCTTTGCTTTGAATTTTCAAAAGAAGAATGGATTTAGTTGTGTGGTAGAGACTGCTGAGTGGGAAGCAGTTACAGCTGGAGATCTGAATTAGCAAAGCTTTAAATCCTACTGGAACAAGACTATAGCCAACAACATTTGCCTTAAGAAATAGTTACTAAGACTCTTTTTTAAGTATGTGTCATTTTTTAGAACAGATTTCAGCCTTTAAAAGTCTGCTGTGCAGAAAGTTAGGTTTAGATGGACATATTTGGTCAGTCAATTTGGAAATGTTCCATAAGCCTCCTCATCTGAAATATGCAAAGTATATCACTTCTTTTTTGAGTGTTGTCTACACACATATTCACGTTATGTTGTGGTTTCATATTGCAGATACTTAAGTCGGATTCTGTTGTGCCTTAAATATGCCTGGAAGGTGTTCTTTCTCCCCATGCCCATGTCCTTTACATCCTTTCAGCTACTCAGATGAATCATAAAACTTAACAAGTGAAGTGAAACATTTTTGCCAAAACAAAAATCTTGGTATATTGCTTTATTCACAGCTTTTGGGGTAGAGTTCCTTTGTTTTGTTCTGTTCATTTCTCCACATGAAGGTTGAACTCATCTCTGACCACACAGCAGCCTTTGTGCTTTTTTCTTTGTGGTACTTTGGATTTTCTATTCATGTTAATCAATATTTTACTTCCATATGTCCATCATGACCTTGACAATTTCTGCAGGTAGTTTCATCTTTCACCATCACCATCTTTCAGCAAGCATATTCTTGCCACAGATATTGAAGTTGCTGTTCTTTTAATTCCTGGGCACAAACAGAGTGTGGATTGTATCTGCGTAAGTATTTCTTGGCCAGACAGTGGCTTCTTTATAAATCCAGATAGTCAAGAGACTTTCAGTCAAGAGGCTTTGGCACTCATAGTGACTACTAATCTATCTTTATTGTCAATGCTGGAGGAGATTGATGATCCCTGATCTGAGGGGATCAGGTCTTCTAAACTGACATTGAAAATACTCTTGCACCTTTGCTACATTCAGTTGTAAATACTGAGATCTTCTCTCCCTAATAGTCACTAGCAAGGCTAAGTAAGGCCATGATTCTCAGGTTCTGTTTTAGTTTATTTATAGAACAACTCCACTTTGGTATTTTCTAATATCTGTGTGTTTCAACTTCAAGGAAATTAAATTACCATCTGGAGGAAGAGATTTCCCAGATGCATAGTATGTTATGTTATGAATAGTTATGTAGTATATATATATATATATGTAGTATATAGTTATGTAGT
>JANHGN010003727.1:23989-36946 GCA_024605025.1 Megaceryle maxima | reverse complement strand
ATGTAGTATATATATATATATTTGTAGTATATAGTTATGTAGTAGTTCCTGAGATAAAGGTGCACACCACCAGAGGTTAAGCCATAGCTGTAGCCTTAATAAAATTGTAAGACACAATTGCAACATCAGTTGTAGTTCATGACAGCAAAGCTGTCTAGAATTTGCAAGCTTATAGGAGTGTTGTTGTACATACAATGAAATGGGAACATAAAAGAGAAAAGTTTTGTAGCGAAGGATAATATCTTTTATTAAAGAAACACGTACGTTTTGTCATCACAGTTCTGGGAGGGCATACATATTCCCCATTCTGTTTGCCAGGTAGATAAGAAGGCAGTTCCCTGTTGCACCTGCAACAGAGGCTTGGGCAGAGTACAGAAGAAGAATGCAGAATTACAGTCATTGGAAGAAACTTTTACTTCTCCTTCAATACTCATCCATATGCATTAACACCGTGGGTGATCCTAAGCACTTCATATACTCTCTAATTACCTAAAGGTAAGACTCCTGTTATAGGTTTCTCCGAAAGACATGGTAGGAGGAGTGGAGTCAACACAGTCATTATTGTGTAAGTCCAGAAGCTATATTCCTACATGACAGCAATGCCAGAGAAGAGAAAGAGAGGTAAGATTCTATTCTGAGAGAAGGGAGAAAATAAACCACAAAAGTCCTTGATGAACTCTTAGCAGTCTGTGAACTGTTCAGATCTTCAAACTAGTTCTAACTAAGAGCAGAAGCATGGATGGGCATGGAGTGGTAGAAGATGAAGATGTTGCTTCAGTAAGACTGTTTTACATAATCCCTTAAAGCACAAAGTATAATACTGACAGGTACAATTTATAATTATATATTGTTGGTTTCCTTCACTTTTCCAACTTTCCCAGTCTTGAAAACAAGAACATAAGCTTTTGCTTTCCTTGATTAAACTTTTTGTTTTGCTTTTAAGCTTTTCTGTTGAAAAGCCTGAATCTGGATTAAGATTCAAAGAAAATTACTTCTCTGGAGAATAACTAATCCAGTAAAACTATTTGTGCCGGCAACAGCTTTCCTCCCTGCTAGAAGTTGAGGTGTATCTTTTGCCAGGATGCAAGTATTAGTTTGAAAGTGCTGTGAACAACTATTAATTTTTAGTGCAGAAAGATCATTTATAGCTACATATCATCAACATGCTAGTTTTTAAACCTAAATAAAGTATATGCTGTTGAAAACTTCACCCCATATCTTCACTGATTCTAAAAAAAAAAAAAAAAAAAAAAAGAAAGAAAGAAAAAAAAATCTTAAGTCTCATGGTTATGGAAAACAGAAACAAATTTCAGAAACAAACGTCTTTGATTTACCAGAAAGATTACATAGTTAATTTTCTGAAAACTGTAAGAGTAATTTTTAACATGGAAGTAGGAGGAGTACTTTTTAACAAGGACGTTAACAAGTTCTGGTCTACGTTTTCAATTGTTGGTTTGTTTACCTTTACAACTCCATTATCATCTCACCACCATGCTTCCTAAAATCAACTGTCATCGGGAATGCAAAAGAGCTGAATAATGATTTTTAAACTCTTCTTAAATTCTGTGGTCCTTCAGGACAGAATGTATTAGAACATATAGCTCTAAAACATTTCTACTCTGATTAGGATTTGTTTCTATACTCTTATTAGGATGAAACATTTTGCTAGACTAAGTCCACAAGTGAACTGATTTCTACGACCACCAAATTCAGATCTACTTGAAGAGCAGGGATCAAATCTCATTCCTCATAGGCTACTTCAGAGATCTATGAAAGTGCTGTGCATGTTCATTAATGTCTGTTGCACAGGATTTTTTAATCCCCTTGATAATGCAGACTTAATGTCTAACTTTGTTCTCTTGGTTGACACATACAGATTAGTTTTAATTCAGCAAATCATACTGGAAAAATTTAATGTAGTAGTTTTGTCTATGGCCTGACTGGAACAACAATAAAAAAGGTGTAGTTGCTGAAAGTAAAAAAGAGATAATAAAAAATAATCAACCTTTTCTTTTTTACCTTTTTCCCCAAGGCATCTTTTAAAATTTAGCCTAATGGTCCATCAGAATGGAACTCCTGTAAACTTAACAGCTTGATCATGCACAGATACTAAATACGGGGTAACCTAGAAATTCTAGTGGAAAATATTACTCTTTCCAAGGTCCTGTCAGCCACTATATAATTGCTATTCATAGCACTGAATATGACAAAAAATGGCTTTCAGCACTGTACAGATAGGTTAGTTGTAAGAATTTCAGATTTCAAGCCTTTTGATGATAGTCTGTGATATCTGCTGTTTGATGCTGCTGCCCTTTGAGCTGCTTTAGTGTCATCATTTCCTGTTTCTCTAACCATATAATTCCTGTCAGGTGAAGACCAGTTTAATAACAAAAGCATTAGAAGGACACAGTTGATATCTGGGTCCTGACATTCCAGCCTGGGGTTACTTAGTATTTAGGTCTCTCTGCTCTCTGCATGATGAATTTGCCAAAATCTTGAAGCAGAACCACTCCACTATATTCCTGTCACACTTTCTTTTGTGTAAACTACAAAAGACTTCAAACTCCAATGCTACTTGTGACTTTAGCACAAAAGCAAGCACAGTTGTAGAAAATGACTCAGGAAGTAGGGAACATCAGACCTACTGGATGAGGGAAGCCTGAAAACAATCAATCCCCACCAATGTTTCCTGCAAGATGGGTGTCCTTTCTCCAAGTCCTAATAGGGTTAGCAGCTAGCAGTGACTTTCTGGGTTGAAGTAAACTCTGAAGTTTTCTCTGCATTCTTAGGAATGGTTCTGCAGACTTCAGCTTTGAGTCAGAACCACACTCTAGGCAAGCAGCTTGGTCCTACATGGAATATCCCAGTCTGTAGTACTGCTGCTAACTGTTTCTATCACTGCCTTTTGCACTTTGCATTTGAAAAGTTTTGTGGAGCTGTGCTTGCCCTTGAGGAAGAGAGCAATTCTTGACTTCCTTCTCCTTTCAAGAAGTTTCAATCTGACTCAGAGTATAGCAGCCAGAGTGAGGTAAAACATCCAACCTTCTTCTTGGTTGCTACACATGCACTCTCTTTAAGATAACAGGAAATATACACTGGACTATTACAATAAATGGTAAAAAAAAAAAAAAAACTACCATTTGTAACCAAAGCACTATAGGAGCAAAATGCTTCAAAGTAAGGCAGTTTTAGTGGAACCCTGGATTTAAGAAGGCTTTATTGCATTATCTAGAAGGTGAGTTTTGTCCACTATTATTTCACCTTTTCTGGGAAAGATTGGTTTGTGCCTTTCAGCATACAGTCATTCTTATTTATAAATACTTTCTTTACAGATTTTGCGATGGGCAGAGCTTGGCATCAAATAAAACCCCTTCCATTTAGATTCCCTACATCACCATTGGTCTTCAACAAGGCTCTGAGAGTTGTAAGAGCTTATTTTATATAGGTTGGAATAAACCTGTTTTCTGATGTAAACACAGAACTAGCAATATACATCTGAAGAACTCCTTAATAATACTTCACTAATTATTTCAAATCTTTTGGGGATTATAAAGGATAAGAAATTCCTATTCCTTCCATGTGACAAATAAAATATTAGATGAATTGTTCTTACAGTCTTTGTGATATTCTCTGCTACTCTGTAACTACTTTGACTAAGATTCTGTTACTTTGCATATACTTCTATAGTTTCTTATGATTTCTGCCTTCATGAAGGTGTTTCAATATCAAAAATAAAACAATAGAAACTATTACAGAATCACAGAATTCCCTAGATTGGAAAAGACATTTAAGATCATTTAGTCCCATCATTATCCTAGCACTGACATGACCTCGACTAAACAATACTGCTAAGCAAATCTCTAATAGTTTGTGGTATTTTATTCTGCAACTGCAGAATGCTGGTAGAAGGACTATGATTTCTTTTGTTTGCACATCTGGATTTTAGGGAGCAGAAAGTAATGTCTGTTTTTCCCAAACAACAGGGGAAACAGTAAAGTATGATCAGCTGTTGTTATTAATTTTAAATTTATTAGGCAGTTGTAAGAAATTCATGTCTCCTGTATTGTCAAAATGGATACCTTGTCAAAATGGACACCTGAAATGGAAAAAGATATATAAGACTGAACCAGGGGAAGAGATAGAGAGAGAATGCTTTAGAAAAATTGTTTTACCTTGGATATTCCTGGTCATCCAATATACCTGCAAATTAAGGACAGGCAAGAAAATTATTCAGCTAGTCAACACCAGATTGCAGCTATTCTGTCCCAGTCAGCCCTATGTCTGTTTACTTGCTGAGTGAGGAAGGAGGCATGTTCATGTATCAGAGCTACGAATCCTCACTGGACAGATTGGCTGTTGTCTGTCAGCTGTTGGCTGGCCACACAAATAAGTCTGGACAAGTGCACAACCTTCAGGAAGTGTCTTGTATTGGCCTGTCATAGATAAAATCTGTTCTTATCTTCAGAATCTTTTGACTCCTTCAATATTCTTGATTACCCAAATAGCATGACAGAAAGAAAGAATAAATAAAAACAAATGAAAAATGCCTTTAAATTTGTCTCAAATATTTCTCAATTTTTTTCTCAGATATATATTTTGGGAAAACCCCCAACCCCCTCAAATATAGCCAATACTGGAGAAATCTGTACACATATGTCACTGAAATCTGCAACTCCTTGCTATATAAACATACTTAGATTGCTCTTCAAATTCAGCTCCTGGTCTCCTTAGCAACACAGACTGCAAAGAGCTCACCAGCCTGGTGTTCTGCTTCTTGTACAAGATTCCAAGTCAAACTGAAGATTTTTGGTTTAGGCTTCAGAATTTCTATACTGGTGAGGGAGATTCTTCTTTTGCAGATAGTCTTATAAAACCTATAGTTCGTTGAAATATATAAGCAGTGAACCAACAGATGCTTCTGAGGAAAAGTGATGTTTCATGGCAGAAGACTGAGCAATTCATTCCCTTCTTCCTCTGCATCCCATGCTTCATGACTGTAGAACACAATATTTTAATACTGAAACTAATTTCTTTAACATAGCTTTTCTTAATAACTTAGTCACTTAAGGATGAAAGAATGTACATGAGAATAATCCCATGTTTTTTTCCAAAGCTTCTAGAAATTAATGATATTTCTTGTATTGTAACACAGAAATGGGAGAAATTTTATTTATTATTACACCTGTCAATGCTTGTGAGGTGCTATTATGAGACTAATAGTTACCTAATATTATCATGCCTGACTTTAGCCATTGAAGGTTTAAATTTGTTCTGGAAATGAAAATCTACTTCAAAATCTTTCCTTCCCCAGTGCCTTCTAGTTGGCTTAAGGTTTTGTTTGAGTTTTTTTGTTTTACTTCAAAACTTATTTTTCATGCTAGTTCTGTACACACACAAGGTAACAATAATTTCATTTAGATTTAAGACTAAGTTTGTTCCATTTCACCAGTTGTCACTGCACTCCACTGCATTCCCTGATGTTACCAAATTGACAAGGAAATCACTAATTAAGGCAACACCGTGTGTGCTAACATTTAAGTATTATGTTACTCAAAACATTTACAGGCTTCTTGATTCATTTGCACTGTGCTGAGAACTGAGAGAAGGAACGGAAGGATGATCAGTCTCTTAAATCAGGTGGCTCTGATCTGCAAGCCCCAGGATCCTGCCTTTGCCTCCAAAATAGGCTAGTGGGAAAAGTAATACAGGAATGAGATCAATCTGAACTTCTAGACAATTTCCTTTTACCTATGTAGTTAAATACACGGGGAATAATCCCTTTAATAAAGTGAGGCACGCTAAATGAAGATGGGCAAAGGTTCAACCGAAGGGAAATAAAAATATCTCTGTACCAGGAGATTTCTTGCCTGAACAAGTGGCTCTGTGGCTTGTTTGCTGGAAAGCTCTGGGACCTGGAAGAACAGGTAAGCATGTGTCAAACAGACATATCCAAATCATGAATTTCCCTCAGCAAAGGAAGCCAGGATAGTTTTGTTTTCTTTTATGCATTTAAATTATAGGAACAAATCTTAAAGTTCTGTGTTTGAAGCCGTCGAGCAGAGAAGTTACACTGCTTGACTCTGCTAGTAATGCCAGGTTACACATGTCTCCCAGTTCGAGGTCTGGGAGCATGTGTATTTGTACTCTGTACTCTGACTTCTCAGCAGCAAAACACAGCTGGGTCTATCACTGTTTTATTAGCATTTCTTCTCCAGAGCAATGGAAAACCACTGGCCCCAGAAAAAAAATGCATTTAATTAGATTTTCCCACCACATCCACTTGGATCCAAGGGACTTGCTGAACATAGTCCTGCCTCCAGGTAATATAGAAGGGCTTCTCCAATCTGTAACGAAGTCCTGCTGGGAGGGGTTTACTCATGTTACTGTAATGCTCTGTAAAATAAAATTTAGTCTGACAAAAAGCAGCTGCAAGTGAACAATAATACCAGTTTCTGATGAAAACTTGAATGACTTTATTGTATGATGGGTATGATTTTAAACAAAAATATTTATTGTGTATAGCTTGTGACTAGCCTCAGTTGTTTTATAGCAAAATTGTAGACAAAATAAACATAAATGACTTGAAAAATATATTTTATGGCTTTGTCACTTACATGGTATGTACTACCTTGGACGTAACAGCACGCATGTCATTTTTCACTGTTAATCTGTAAATGAAATCTGAGTTCATGAGATTATTTCAAATGAAAATATGTAAGATCTTAAATTCTCATTTTCCCCTCTGTTCATAAGAATTAATTCAGAATAGGAGAAGTTGTTTCCAGATCTGTCATTACAAGCTAAATAAAAATCAGAAGAAAAAAACATAGGAAGACTTTCTTGTCTGTATACTGTTTGTTTCCCAGTTTCTTTAACCAGATTCTTGACCTGAAAGCAATTTCATTTCCACTGAGAAGCTGCACCAGTCAAAAACAAGGAGAAATTTTGAAGCATAGCAAGATAAATGTTTAATCAGCATCACTTTATTGACTATTTTTGACAATGTTAGCACATTACAGAGATCTGATGATTTTCGTTTAATGTTTTGTGCTTGTACTAGTGATTGTAGCTCATCCTTCAGTGACTTTGGGTAGTTATGTGGTTATGTAGCAAGTCCTGATTTAATTATCCTTTGTTTATGCAAAATGCTAGCTATGAGTATTAGTCTAAAAAATAATTTATTAATTAAAGTTCAGAGTATTCAAACAGTTCAAATTGACTTTGTGTGTTCAGTCTGTTTATCAATTAATTTCACTTGCATCTTATGTTTATAGGTAGGCTGATTTCTATAACAAAAAGCTGAAAAGCACCTGAAATTATTTTGGGGAGTTGAATATAGAGAATAGGTTCAGACAAACACTTACTTATGGCTAACCGTACTGAAAACCATCTGAATTTGAGAGCACCCAAAAACCATGCAGAAAAATAATTAAGGTTTTCCTCCATATAATTAAAATCTGCACTGTAAATGCATATGCACAGGGGATTAGAGATATATTTCCATGTGAAACTTTACCTCTGGCATTTCCTGTCTTTGGGGTACTTAACTGTGCAGTCTTCATGTTTTCTTAACTTCATCTTTTGACTTTTTTGAATGGAATTTTTATTTGTGCTGGAGACAGATAATGATCAAACATCTGCCTGTTGATATACACAACATGTACCAGCCAACTGTTTGCAAGTTTCACCAGGGCAGGAACAACCAGTTTTTAGGTCCAGAAACATCAATCCCTACTCAACCACACTTGTCTACTTTTTCATAAATATGCTATAGGACATATTCCTTCCAGCAGAGGGCAGTGGAATGGTAGATGCAGGTATATAAAACAAGATTTTAATGTAATTTAAGAGAGAAAATTCAAATAGTCATTGGGAAAAAAAAAAAGAAAATAAATTGACAATAAGCAAGAGATATCATTTGCATTGCCCTTCAGGCATAATGTGATTTTGCTTTGGCTTTGTTCCAAGAAATACAGAGGAGACCTTTTGATTAACAATGGTATGCCATTATGAAAAATGCTCTAGTCTTAAGAATTAATAAAATATTAATTTCTGAACCTGAAAAAAAAAAAAAAGTATTCTGAATGCTTTAATCACAAAAAAAGTGTAATTTTTGCCTGGCCTCGTTTAAGGTGCATCTTTTTGACAAATAGGTTTTCTCTTGAGGAAAAGATTGGAACAATATTTTCTGTCAAAAGAATAGATCCTATTAAGGTATTGGCCACAGTATTGTTTCTTAAAAAAAAAACCTATGCAGACAGACAAAGGAACCTGTCTTTAAATGCTTATTGTGAGATTTGATGTTCCATTTCGTATTTATGACCTTTGCAAAGCTGAAAATGATCTCAAAATTCTAAGAACCTGGGGGAGGTTGGAAATCACATTGCTTGAGCCTGCAGTTGAATGGTTGTGAATAAGTAAGGCTTGAAGCCTTTATTCGTAGCTATAAATTAGCTTTTGTCATTGCATTTTCTTGTAGAATGTCCACTCTGAGAGTTTGATGCTCAATGTCTGAAGCTTAAAGCCAGAGGCAAATGCTAAGTTAACATGATTTACTCTCATGCAAGCTGAGCTTCTGTTCTCTCAGAGCTTCCACTAGAAATCTGTTAAATAAAATGTGTCTTTCTTATAGCTACCTTCCTTTAAAGCAAAAGAACAGCAGAACTTTTAGTGCAAATGAAAGCAGCATTCCAAAAAAGCAGTGTCTCAACCAAGACCAGTAGTAGATGGGAATGCTTGAAAAAAAAAAGTAATGAAATAGCTGATTGAATCCTCTTTTTTTTTGTGCTTTTCCTGAAATGGAATAACTCCAAAGACTACTTTCTAAACATGTTATGATGTCATTTCATACTGTAATTTCCTCTAGAACTGACCAACATGAAATTTTGTCATGGTTTTGTATGGTTGTCTTTTGCACTTTTTTTTAAGTGTGTGAACACATTTTGCATTGTTGTGTTATTTCACAACCTTTTGCTATTCCTTTGCATTTGTGTGAAAGAGATGAATGGTTGTTAATCAGATACTAAGTTTGTTCTAGATGTGAATGTAAAATTCTAGTTGCGTATAAGCCAGGTTCTGAGCTACACTCATGAAATGCATTTCAGAGTTGAGATATTACCAGTAAGCAAAGAATCAAATTTCCAGTTCCAGCTATTTACTTCATATAAACATCCTGACTGCAAATTAACCACAAAAATGTTGGATGAAATCATGTTCTTCATCTAAATCTACAGTGAGTATCTAGCCAAAGGAACTATGTTTTTCTTTACTGATTTTCTTTACTCTCAGTGAGGTTTCCAGTCTGAGTTTTGTTTTGCTTGCCTTATATTTTCAGTAACTATAAACAGCAGCCTTTAATGTATATCAGTCTTTCCACTAAGGTAGCTCTGAAGCAATATATTGAGTCTTCTATTAAGTAAATAAATCTGCTCTTAACTTCCAGAATTATAAATAACATGAGCAATCTCAGGGCAACCTTGAGGGTAAGCCAAGTCTTAGCACAGTTGCTGTGACCTTACATGTCAGCATCTTAGCTTCTATCAGTGTTTGACTTGTGTACAACACGGAATTTCTAGAGTTTTACATTAATTTATTTTTATTTCTTTTTGCCACAAAGTAGGAAAATTTAAAAATTAGCAAATATTTCCACACTGTATAAAGACGTTTTCTTGGCAGGTCTCTGAAAGATAATTCATAATAAGGGGAATCACACCAATTTACTCTGGCCCAAGGTAAACACCAGCCATATTGTAAGCGTCTGTGAGCTGAAGCCACTGTTCTCACTGTAAAAGTTTATCTTCTCTGACCTACCACATAGTTCACAGAGCCAGAAAAGAAGCTTTGCTTATATGCAGTGATGAATAATGACAGTTTTGTAAGAACTAATCCTCTTCCCACTGCAGTTCTGTACTTCAATTAAGTGTACTTTAATGAATGTCTAATTTTAAACATGCAATTAGTCAGTGAGAACAATAGACCTACCTGTGCTTAATTTCCTTAACGTGTCAAAGCTGTACTGATTCAACCAAAGTATAATCAAGTTTCTGTAGTTCAGTAGTTACTGGATAAAAGCTAACTTATGTCCTCAATGAAAGACTGAACTCAGTGTTTACCATTCACTAATGTTTTCTGAATACCTTTTATTAGGTGTGTGTTCACTCATGTTGCTGCTCGAGTTACTTAAATACCCATCCAGCAGCACCAAGGTGCTTCTCCCAATATCTCCACTGGGTTCAATTATTCCAAGTAGTAGAAATCACCCTGCTTTAATTTTACAGCTCTTGAGGTTTTTCTCAAACAAGGCACTAATTTTTGAAGCAGGTATATCAGTAGTATTTAAAAAACCTGCAGCTAAGAAGTATGTAGCATTTTTCCATCTTTGATTTTTATCACTGTTGGTCTCTGATACTTCTGAAAGTATGCAAGGCTTTTTACTTGCTCTGTCCACTTTATGATTACAACATAGGTATTCTTGCTGGGAATATCCAGCTGTTACATCAGGACAGGAAATACTGCCCAATCATCAAATTCTTTTGTGTCAACAGCAATGTGAATTCAAGGTGACATCCAGAGAAGTCAGATGAAATATTATGTTATGTTACCTTTTAATTTTATGCAAATCCAGTGAAGTTAAAATTGTAAGAAACTTCATTACAGTGCACACTTTTCCAGTATTTTCATCACATTTTTCTTTTCTTAGGCTCTGCCTGAAGGTGTATTTGTGTAGAATCCATTTATCTATACACACTCTACGCACACACAGAGTTATCAAAATGCAAAAAACATGTTTCCTTCAATGAGAGAAGTTTTCTTCTGCTTTTCTTTCTGTCACTCCTTCCCTCTTCCCTTATTACTTCAATACACATGTTCAGGGAATAACCTGAAATGATTCTGTGTCCTATACATAATATTTACTGGGAATTACATTTTCAGCTGCGTGAAAGGGAAAAGATGGAAAATGTTGGAAGTTACCAAGAGCAAGAAAGAATCAGATGGTTTTCATATCTGTGTGGGCAGGCAACCAGGAGTAGATGTATTTTCTGTAAATATTTGAACTAGTAAAACTTAAATGAACAAATGTTCACCTAAAGGTATGTTTAAAAGCTGTGTTACTATGAATGAAGTAAATATACTTTACATTGCAGGCTGTTCTTTTAGACTGTTCCCCAAAGATTATGTATATCTCTCTTAGTTTGCTCCTGGCTCCCAGAAATAGCACTACTCAAGGAAGATGTCAAGATAGACATTAGACTGAGTGGTAAGTATTTTTACAGGTTGTCCTAGGGTCTTAGTCCCCTTCAAATCCAAGGGCCTGAGTCTTCAACCTGTAGAAAATAATACTGCTAAAGACAGTTGCTGAGTACTTCACTACGTCATCACTCTGGGACCAGGTTATAACTAGGGCATACACCAAGATCTGAGATCTCAGCTGTGCAGCACAGACTACACTTAGTCCTTCATTCTTATTTCTGCTTTGGCATTGGTGTTGCTCTCTGATAGCACATGTCCAGCGAAGCACGGGTTTCCAAATTTATCTTGCCACATTTGGCTTCCCAAAGTAGTACAAGGCTTTCCCAGTCTCCAACAAGATGTATGTGAATGAAGAATGTGCGCTGCTTTACATTGTAGGTGCTTGTGAAGGTATAAGTAAAGCAAGGATGAGACTTGATCAGATCAGAAACATAGCATTTTACACTAGTTTTACACATATTTGTCTGACTATAGTTTTTCACCATAGAGCAGACTACATGAAGACAATGACAAAGAAAGAAGAAAGGGGAAACAATCCAGAAAAAATTACTTTGCAACATGCCCTTTCTCTGCGAAGATTAGAAGCTGCATTTCAGCCATTGTTTGTTGTGGAGAAAGAACAAGCAGGTTAGTGAGGTTCAGTGCCAGCACATCAACTAATGGGGCAAAACGTACAACAGTAGGTGTCAAACCTCAGGGATGCAGTCAATTGTGTGTGCTATGGGTACACATGCTGAAGAGGTGATGAGGTTCATTCCTCTTCAGCTGGATGCTTCCAACAGTCAAGCCAGTTCAGCATGGGCAGAGCAGCTGAACATGAAACAACATTGTTAGTGCACTGTGGCCTAGCAGATTAATTGCACAGCAAACTAGGTTATTCCACAAGAAGGGCTGGAAGGAGGATCTAGAAAACCATAGGCCTGTCAGCCTGACCTCAGTGCCTGGTAAGGTTATGGAGCAGATCATCCTGAGTGCCATCAATTGGCATGTACAAGACAACCAGGGGCTCAGACACAGACAACATGAGTTTAGAAAAGGAAGATCCTGCCTAACCAATTTGATCTCATTCTATGACTGGGTGACCCATCTGATAGAAAAGGGGAAGGCTGTTGATGTGGTCTACCTAGACTTCAGCAAAGCCTTTGACACAGTCTCCCACAGCATCCTCCTGGAAAAGCTGTCAGACCATGGCTTGGACAGGTGCACCCTTCACTGGGTTAAAAACTGTCTGGATGACCAGGCACAGAGAATGGTTGTGAATGGTGCCTCATCCAGTTGGTGTCCAGTGACCAGTGGTGTCCCCAGGGATCAGTACTGGGCCCAGTTCTATTCAACATCTTTATTGATGACCTGGATGAGGGGATCGAGTCTATCATTAGTAAATTCGCAGATGACACTAAGTTGTGGGGGCAGTGTTGATCTGCTGGAGGGTAGGGAGATGCTGCAGAGGGACCTGGACAGGATGAGTTGATTACTGAAGCCAATAATATGAGGTTCAACAAGGCCAAGTCCAGGGTCCTACACTTTGGCCACAGTAACCCCCTGCAGTGCTACAGACTGGGGGCTGAGTGGCTGGAGAGCAGCCTGGCAGAGAGGGACCTGGGAGTGCTGGTTGATAACTGTCCGAACGTGAGTCAGCAGTGTGCCCAGGTGGCATGGAAGGCCAATGGCATCTTGGCTTGTATCAGGAATAGTGTGGCCAGCAGG
>JANHGN010003727.1:11602-23709 GCA_024605025.1 Megaceryle maxima | reverse complement strand
CATGGTGTTGGGTCATAGGCTGGACTTGATGATCTTGGAGGTCTATTCCAGCCTCAGTAATTCTGTGATTCTGTGATTTGCCCACCTACTTTTCCTGCATAATAAACGGAGGATAATGAGTAATTATTGTGGTCTGTTTGTAAAAAATGAGTTGTTTGTTCATCACTTTGAAATCATAAATCAATATATGCTGCAAATGTGATGTGCAACATATATCTTCATTTTCAACAGAGAGTAGCACTGGACAGGAAAAGTGTCACTCTCTGGATTTTACATGCTACCCTCTGTAGAACGTGACAATGGAACTGATTCCCTGGTCTCCATTTTGAGAAGAAATATTATGCAAGAGGGCTTATTCACCACTTTCTTTGTACAAAGTGAGGAAAAACTAAATGAAGCAAGAGGAAGATAGAAATTATGGTTGCCTGGATCACTCTGAATTCCATGGAGATGACTATTCAGTTAGTAACCAGGTGATACAAGTATTTTCCTTGGCACTCCAAGGTTCTTTTCAGGCACATCAAACTGATGTTTTCAGACGAACCTTTAAAAACAAATATTACCTCTTTATGGAATTCTTTCTTAGAGTTTCTTCCAATGTTGGCTTTCAAACCCAAGGCTGAGGACTCCAAATGATTTGTCTAGCTTACTCTGATGTACCAAAAAAGCCAGTGCACTCCCTGAGGCAGTCCAGCAATTTTCAGGGCTCCCTGATTCAGTGATTTCTTGACCTTTTTTAGAGGTACAGCATTTTTGTGCTCTTTTCAGCCCTATGCTACTCCCTGTTTCTAGTGATCTCTTCCTCTACTCCAGGGGTCTTCCCAGAGATGCTCTGGAAACAGGGAAATGTTAATGCTTGTAGGACTGCAGCTGCTTCCAAGAGGCTGTACAAAAAAAGGAGCTGAATTATGTTCCCTGGATTTACTATTTGCCAGCACTGTTTAACTCTTTATACCGAAGTGAAATATTCTGTTCAACAACTGATATAATCTATGAATGAGTATTTGAAGGTGTAGTCACAAGAAGCTATGGTTAGGTTTCCATTTTCAGTATTCACTCTGCCTTTTTGTTTTCTGCCTGTACTGTAAGCATAACACTCCAACTCAAGGAGTTAAATCACTCTTTACAGTGAAACTAGAGCATATACTATCTATGCAATTTTGTAATTATAATTCTGAATTATTTTTTTCTCTCTTTATCTTACAATACTGTAGGTGTGCAGAGAGAGGATGACCAAGATAGAAATTCTCTTACATTCAAGTCCACCACATGGTGCCCAAAATATATAGATGACTGTTAAAACACCATAGGTATCCATAACTGAGACAGAAAGAGGGAGAAAGGGTGTTTTTTTCTTGTAATGAATTTGTAAACTTGTAAATAGGCATTTTACTTCCAAAAATTCCTTGTGAGTTCAGTAAACAGTTCTATTTTTAGTTTATTTTATCTTTATCCTCTTTACCATGTGACCTACACTAAGGGGACACCAGCGATCTTCACAGCAAAATGGAAGGAATAAGGAGAAACTAGTTATGCAGGAACAGCTGCTTGTTTTCAGCAGCATCACTGGAGAGTTTTTCACATTCTCCTACTCCGCCTCTTCCTAAATGTTGGGCTTGCTGTGTGCAAGCTGGGTGTTTACAGTTCAGGACTATGGAGGAGGAGGAAATATTTTGCCTATTGTTCAGTGACGTCAATGGCTTCGCTCCCAGTCACTTGAGGGACGCTGGTGCTTAGCAAATGTCAGTACACTGCTGCTACTGCATGTGCCTTACAGTCTGCTTGCAGGAATTTAAGGTCTCTCCTTCAAGATAGATCCAGTTGGTAAATGAGGTGGGTGTGAAAGACAAAGAGCAATAGCCGTGGAAAGCTAGCCTGCTGCTTTTTGCATGGGAAAGAATTACATGTGAATTTTTTATTGTGGCATTAATATGGCATATTTATTAGCATTAAATGCTGAATTTAGTATAAAATCATCTTTTATCCTGCACCAAGTTCTTTCCTCTGTATTAAATCATGGTTCTAAAAATAACACCGAAGAGTCTGGTAATTTTATAATTAATTAGGGTAAATAGTTAACGCAACATCTGACCATATTCTGTGTTTTTCTAATATGCTCTTATCATGTATTTTGTTATCAGATATTGATAACTGAATTGTAAGTGTATTTGATGAAGATTTTTTAATCATGTTTTGCAAAAAATTGACTACAGTTGATATTACTAAAGGGGCTGCAATTGGAAAGCCATGCTTCAACCACTTTATTTTCATTAAAACATATTTGAAATAATTTTTGGCAGACTTTGTTACCTATATTTGTGATTGAAAAAAATGGATATCTGCAGCCTTTGTGTATGATTGCAGGCAATTGGGCTTTTTGGAAAACACTGGGAAATTGTTCCTTGGTGTCAATGCTGTATGTTAAGCTTTTGTAGTTGAAAGTAAAGAGTTTGGTTTTGAAAAAATAATCTGTAACATGGCTGAATAGAGATGTGACTCTAGATGGGACCAGAAGTTCAGCCTACTAATTATCTGAATGCAAGACCCTGGATTTGTTTCACATTAATGAAATAAGCACTGTAAATAAGCTTCGAGTATTTTGAGGGTAAGTGAAAGCTTATAGTATCAGTATAGCTCTATACTGATACTTTCAGAAAAAAAGGGTGAATGTAAACTTTCTGCCATTTTGTAGGGCAAAAATGGAAAAGCTAAGAGCAAACAATGGTGAATACAGAGACTAGCACTGGGGTTACAGTGGAAAATAAAAGGGTGAGACAAACCAGTATTAGTCTCTCCTAGGTCTTGACGTAGTCAGCAACCATCATCCACTGTCTACAGGGATATACACAATCACAGAAAAGATGCCATACATAGCCTGATTACTGTGCTGAGAAATAACTTGTAGACTGTTTGAGGTGATATGCACTTCAATCTATATACTTTACCTATAAAGTTGCTCATATATATGAATTGGCCACTGATAAACAGAAGAGGGCCTTACTCCATAATGCTTCCAGACTGAAACTGCTGAGAATTTTGATGATAAATGACTGAAAAATGAAAATAAATCTGATCAGTAACATCTATTCAAAAAACCCCATTAGATTTCAGAAAAGATGCTCTAAACCAAGAAACAACACTGAAGTAGCAATTTCCTGTAATTTGTATATGATTACTTCTGCATATGATTTACAGTAAGTCTTTAACTATAATATCACATCATACCTTTTCTTTTCCTTCTCCAAAGTGGTTGCTTTTTCCTCCAACCTGCCTGGACATCAACAAGAGGAACAGTTTAAGAAGGCAGCTCTTTTCCTTGATCTCAGACCTAGAGTCTGGTCCTATAAAGGTCTGCAGAAGTTGAGGAAAAATCTGTATATCTGTGAGTATGGTTAAAGCAGGCAGAGATTTTAGAAAATTAAGCTAAAGAGCTCTGTTGAGTCCATTTTAAACATAACAAATAGCAATTTTTACAGCTTGTCCAGCTGAAGTCATCTTCCTTGATGAAAAGACACCAAGATAATTACTCTACCATCTTCATTTCAAAGCATGGAGGCCAAAAAGTTTCTAACAAAACTGTTGTAAGTTTTAAATATGGGAAGTAACAGTTCATTAGGTTTCCCACATAATTTTATTACTTAAAAACTCAGCCCAGAGATGGTACTTATCAGGGAAAAGTTCATCCTAAATACTTAAAGCTGCAGACATTATGACAGTGCTGAAACACTAGACTGCATATTGTAGTACTGAAGTTAGGGTGTAAGTGGCTGAGATATGGCAGAGATGACATAGGGTAAGTGAGGACAGTTTAGAGTCTTTCTTTAGAGTTTAGATATAAATCAGGATGGAATGCAAAGAAAGGTTCTTTCTTGGCCTCTTGGTTGTAACAATAATTTCAGAACGGTAAATGGTAAAATAAGTTTTTGGACAAGCATTCTTCTCAGTTTCTGTGCATGCAAATATTGTCCAAAGCAATGCTGTTAAAAATTTAGTTTCCTGAGGTCTTTATTATCTAGATAATGACTTTACCTGTATTTTTGTTCAGCTGTAGGTGTCACATTTTGTTTATATAGCAACTTTGTGCCCAAGACAGGGGAAAATAAGGCATGGAGGTGAAGCATCATTGTTTCATTTATATTCCAGAATCTTTGCAAAAGATCAGGATAACAATATTGTTTTCTTTTGTCAAACAACACTTTTTCCCATAGGATTTACATCTCCATGTAGTAGTTTACTAGATAGTATGAATGGGGGGTTTTATACACATTAAATTATAGCAGAAAACCTTTTCTGAAAAAAAGAATATATATATACCTGCTTTATGTGTTTTCTTGCACAAGCACCATGCTTTTGACTTTCTCAGATCTGGGATATTCTGGTTTTGCTTCATTGATGTATACTGTGTTTTTAAGTAGCACACAACTGCAGAATATGGCCCAACAGACAACTGTCAGTAAAGGGGATGTCAAGCCACCCAGACCTGAATCCTTCTTCAGGAGAAGGATAATCAAAAGATCAAATACAACTTATTTTGTCTGATTTACTGTACTGGGGGTGGTCAAGATGATAAATACCTGGCAAGATTTCCAAGTATTCTGAGAAATCTGTTTCAAATCAATGCTGAATGTTAGCTTCACCATCCAAATAGAGAGTAAGGAAAGCCTGTTGTAGTTTCACTGCTGTTCTTCCAAACACTCTGTAATCTTTCAAAATAAAAACAGGTTGTAAAAGCAGATTTGTCAGCATATATCAAGGTGGTGTCATTATTACCTCTCTTTCAAGGAGGAAGATACTGAATTGAATAAGTAGATTATTCCTGATGAAGAATGGTATATCTTTTGCAAAGTATTGCAGATTTATTTGTGAATCCTTCATTAGCTTTGTACCAATGATAATAAGTCCTAGAATTCTGCTTTGTCTGTTAATTACAGAATATGCTGGCACTTCACTTAATAAGCATTTTTTATAATACTAACTCAAAATAAATATCTTTTTTGTAGACCAAAGGCTCACTTTTCTTTTTTTAGTCATCTTACTTCATGGATGTACTTGTGTACTTCTCTATTTTGGAAAGAAATAGAGATTAAAAGGTTTTCTGAATTTGAATCACAATTGAATTACTGTTACTGCAGTCCCCCAGTAACCATTTTCTGATTTTTCAAGTTTTCAGGAAAAGCTCATCATCTAATAGAAATAATGTAGTGTTAAATATTATGAAACATAATATAAACATGAAATGTAATATTTAGTCTTCCCTAGAGGTTTTTACATAGATACTCATATATATAAGTATCAAATTAATGTAAAATGTACCATATCAAATTAACATGAAGTGCTATGATATACATTGTTTTAAATATCTTCATAAGGGCAGGGACTATAAGTCCCAATTATTAAAATCCAAAATATACTATAGATTTAAAAATCTTTTCTTAACAGACATGTACAAAGAGACATCAAAAATTCTTAGTATAAATAGGAAACAGGTCAATGTCAAAATACTCTTCACTTAACCTTTATTTGTTGTCCTGCACTAACCTGTAAACAGACATCTTTCTTCCATCCACCTTCTAAAGGAGTTTCTAAATCAGGCTTACATTCCCTTTACTTGGCTTAAAGAGTTTTTTCTAACAGCATCAAATAGCTGCCAGATCTCAACTGTAACAGGGAGGAGACCTGTCATCACCTATAGGAAAACAATGAAATATGTCTAGTCAGAAAATACAATGAGCCCTTTCTTTACATAATAAACTAGGACTTGGCAGAATTAGTTTTTCAAACAGACAGTATAGAAAGAATAGTATGTCATGAATTCTGTTGTTATAATAACACTTTCCCCTGTATAGCAGGTATAAGAGGTTTTGAAAACAAAATCTGTTGCAAGTCTTTTGAAAAAAAAGAGAGAGAAAAAAAAAAAAAAAGAGAAGTATTACATCACTTTCTGCTTCAGTGGGGGTGGGTAGACACAGAAATGAAGGGATGTAGTTTTGTTTCCTCTCTTCTCCCCTCCCCTTCCAGCAAGACACCTGTCTAATGCTGTTCCTCTGCATACTGTGGCTCCTTCATTTTAAACTACTGCAAAAGAATGAAGAAAATCCATTTTGAAACAACATATAATGGCTAGCTCAGTTGTTAAGACAATATTCATACTGTTAGAAAAATAATTTTTAATTACACCGAATGTATAAAATATGAAAATCTCATCTGTTGGCAACACTATTGTTAGGTACTTGCTTTGGTTGTTCCTGTGATTGTAGCCCATATTTTTGGAAAAAATCTGAGAGTGTGACATTATATTCATTACAAGTATACTGTATACCTCTTGACCTATTGTAATAGCTTGGGCTTTACTCTTTAGGCCCCTTGAGAATTACTTTGGGTTAGTTGTTTCCAAGAAGTTTTTTTGTGAGCTCCACCTGCACCACATGTAGTGCTGGCGCACAGATTGGACTTGCCAAGAAAGTAGAAGACCATTCTGAGGTGGACATTTCTCTCACCTGGGCTTGGACTAAAGATAAGCTTTGTCTTTCAGGCATATATTATTACACAACAATTTCTTCAGTGAGAGAGTGGTCACTAAGGAATAAGCTGTTTTCATTGAAATCAAATAGAAATTAAATTTTAAAAAAATAGTGAACCTCTTCAAATAAAGGAGGAGAGTACAGTCCTTGTGGGCAGTAATAATGCCACTATTTAATGTCGTATATGATTCCTAAATAAACATTATCATAGGATATTAACATTAAATATATTTATAATAGTGTCTCAGATCATCTGGGAGTCCCACTGTATTTTACAGACAATTTCTCAATCACAACTGCAATGCAGTGGGTGGAACATTACAGCTTTCTGCAACTAAAAAGATACACAGAAGCTTTCAGCAGAATGCTGTGTGCAAGAAAGACAAAAAAAAAAAAAAAAGGCAAGCAATCACATTGGAAATTGGCAAGGAAATATGGAGGCAGAAAGGAATAAAATATGCTTTTTAATTTATAAATAGTAAGATGTAGTTTCATTTCTCCTCTACAAGATAGCAGCATGTCAGCATGACATGCATGTTTCATGTCAGCATACTGTACAGGGGATCTTCAAGTAGCTGGATTATTTGAGGGAGAAGAAAAGGGAGAGAGATACAAGGAGACTGGGGGAGGGGAATTTTGGCACGTTGTTAATCCATTAAAAAGTTAGGGACAATGGTGTATGTTGGAAAGTACCTCCTCTCCTTTCCAGGAGAGTGTCGAGAATGTGATAAACTTCAGACACAACACAGAGGAGGGCAGCTAATACCTAGAAGGTATTAGAATGGTGTCACCTGATACTTGGAGGGGTTAGTTGGCCCAGAAGGGAGAGAGCAGGAAGGAAGAAGACATGATGCCTCATAGGAGAGAGAAGTTGATAGCGTTTGGATCTAACACTTGGCAAGAAGACCTGCTAGAGCTTAGCGACAGAGATGGATCTCATGCCTCAGGCAGGGAAGTTTATTGGAAGAAATGGTGTTGACTCCAGATCTGGCATAGGAAATGTCCCCTAATGCAGAAATGGGTGCTGACATTTGTGTCAAGGCTCAGCCTGGTTTGAATGGCGAGACCACTATCAGCATGATGCAAACTCAACTTTGGAGGGGCAAAGAGTTATCGTAAATTCATGACTGGCTGGGAATCTGCTCTATCACTTCTGGTATGGTTGATCAATGACAGCCTGCAATGCTGAGCCCCTTGGAAATGCTAAAAACCCCAAATGCCACACTGAAGACAAGAGATCCATACAATCCCAACCCTGGGGTACCTTTTCCCCTTACACTCCAAAGAATGTATGCAAGGCTAAGGGGAAGAAATCAGGATTGCACTGGGAATTGATGGCTCCACTGTTTATGCCAGGTGCGGCATGTTAGCCCAGGCTGAATGGATCTCTACTCTCCCATCATTTAAACTCCTTCCTTATAAAAATAGATGATACAGCTTTCATGTTAATGGTCAAAATTTTATGTCAGCCCTCTTATCCACCATTCTAAGCTTTAGTTTGGCAATGGTCCAAAGGAGAAAGAAACCATAAAATGCCAAGTGCAGTTTACAGCCATTTTTAAATTTCATTTTTCTTTACAGAAGATTTTTATCAGTTTTCAGTCTCTTATAAATGTTTTTGTACCATTTATTACCGTAGAAGTAGTGTTAGAAGCAAAAATCTTTCTACTGTAGTAGTCCCCAGAAACTCCAGTGGGGGTGGGGATATTTGTAAATACCAAAAAATAAAGCCCACGTAGTCTTTTTCCTGAGCAATTTACATATTCAATCTTGTTGCAGCTAAATTGTGTTTCATCCATTCTCCTAAATCAAAATGCTTAATAATGAGTAAAGGAGTTATCCTGTAAATACAAAAGGATTCCTGTAGTGCGTCACTCTCTTTTTCAGCTCTTTTTTTACTGCTGTTCATTTAATGTCTGCAATTGAATTATATTACTTTTTCACTCCTTCCCAAAAGCAGGTAGGATTCTCTTGACATATAATCACACTGGGACAGAAAAGTGTGTTGGATTTGGTTTAGGGGTTTGTTTTGTTGTTGTTCTGTTGTTGGGGTATTTTTGTTGTTGTGAGGGCTTTTTTTTGGTGTTTGTTGTTTTTGTTGTTGTTGTTGTTTTGGTTTGGATTTTGTGTGTGGTTTTTTTTGTTTGGTTTGGTTTAGTTTGAGTTTTTTGCTGGTTGAAAGCTCTTTTCCTGAGTGGTGATTGGAAAGCAATCTTAAACAGCCCTTTTAATTTCTCTCCTGTACACGACGCACCATTTTATCTTGATAACCTACCATGGGAATTGTCACTTTGGGAGTGTCCTATTCCCCTTGGAAAGTAATTGATTTTGAATATTACCTTACTTTCCTGTGGAAGGATGGCTAGGTGTGATGCACCCCCAAAACAGCAGCTCTGTACCAAAACCATTATTTCACACAAGATCTTTATGCATGTATTTTACATAGGAAGCCAAGCTGTGGTGTATAAGCCTGTAAGGATCTCACAGAGTATTAGCATGGTTGTCACACTGTGTAGAAAAGATTGATGAACTATGTCAACATGAACAGTACATCACTCCTTCTGTTTCCTAAATTGCCACATAATCAATATTCTCCCAGTCCTCTCTTCTCTTCCTGACATCCATTTAAGGTAGCCCTGTCTGCTTGGCTAAGATGTCTGCCGCTTCACTTTGGTGCTTTTAACAAGGTACATCAGGATGATTTTCTCTGGATAATTGAACTCTTATCTTAGTGTATCTTCTTGTGGTGAAAGTGTGAGTGGCACAATTTTTCTGCATTTCCTATCAGTATTTTTGATTGAAAAAAGGACAAGAATGAGGCCAGGTAAAGATGAAATTTCACAGACCTATAATGAGTACAGGAGTGTTCAAGAAAGAGAGAATATCTGCCTCGTCATTTCTCTTGCTGCTCTGAAGAAGCAGCACAAGTGAATGATGCTGGTGGGCAGCTGTCCTTCTGAGTGAATGCACATGCAGGAATTTCTTACATTAAAATATGTCCTTTGAAACAGTGAACAAATATAATCAAACCAAAGACAGGGTGGACATCAGTTAGCAAAGGAATGGAAGGATGAGGAGGAATGGGTATTAAGGATGGAAAGCAACACAGAGAAGCAAAAAGCATCTGCTGCCATGATGTTGGGTCATAGGCTGGACTTGATCTTGGAGGTCTATTCCAGCCTCAGTAATTCTGTGATTCTGTGAAGAGGCTCAACAAAGCAGCAAAACTGACTGGATTTATGAGGTGTTTATTTTGCAAATAAACTCTTTTAGTTAAACTTAAACACAAGGAAGGGAGACGTATTCAAGTTAGGTCACACCTCAGCAAACATTTGAGAGCCGTTAATGACATAACTGTTGGGCAGAAAAGCTTGGGCTTAGTGTCCTGGTGAGACTGATGAACAGGTTTGGACAAACCTGAGGCAAAACCTGAGAATGAATCAGAGCAGAGGAATATAATCTCTCTTACTGAGGAACTGCTCAGAGAAATCTATCAAACAAATTTAAGCAAGGTGGTCATAAAAGGAATTAATCTAGCATGCTATTCATTTATTGTTTTCCTGTTAATACTTAACTTTTAATTTTTGTAAAATTGTCACGTTCACCTCTTTAATAGCTCCCAAAACCAGACAGAAAGAGCAGAACCCAGCAGGATGCTGTAAATGTAGTGAGAGGTGCTGCTGTCTAACATGTAGCTGTACAAGGACCACAATATTCCAGCTCTGGGAGGGGAATAAGGCTAGAAAGCGGAGAGGATCTTGCAGTGAGTCTAGCCAAAGGAGGGAGGAAAAGCTACACCTATAGCAGATGAACTAAACGGTTGATTTCTATACCTGTTGCATTTTAAAGGGGATCATGTACTTAAATTTTATTTGAATGCCCATCCAAAATCAGCAAACCCTTGGCAGTACCTTGTGGCAGGATTTGTTTCTGAAAAAAATATTAATCTCTATTGAGTATGATTTGACTACAAGTTCAATATAAAGGGTTCTAGGATCGTAAAAAATACTTAAACTGTTGAATAAAAGTAGGTTTCTCTGTGCTACTTCAGCTGGATAAGTTTTCCTTTGTTTTTGATTTTACTGGTGTGTAGGTGGCAGGTACATTTTCTGGCACCATTAATTAAAAGTCTTTCTTTAATCCTACAGTTTTATAGATTACATTTCCAAAACAAGTAAAGTATTTCTACATGTATGCACTACTAGTGATTTTTTAAAGTTTCTCTCAGAAATATGTGTGGATAGACTATAGTCATAGCTGATCACAAATCTTTTTTGACAGCAGGAGTCTGAAGGAAGTATGACTGGACAACACTTTGTCTTGTTAGGCGTGTACAAATTTGTTTGGTTGCTATGACAAATTCTCCAAAGCCACATACATTGCTGAGATCTCATAGTACAAATGATAGAGGGCAAGGTAGAATAAAATGAAGTGTTTATTGGTCTTCAGTGTCTTTCCAAAACAGCCTATCCTCCCCTTGCCTGTTTTCTCCATCCTCCAAGATTTCTTCATCTGACCACTGTGGAACAAAACTGGAAAATGTCTAGTGCGTAATACAGAATGAGCCAATATAAATTTAAGTTAATGCATAAAACCAGGCATGCTGTCCTTTCTCCCCCCACAACCTGCTGGTTTTTCCTTCCAGTACTGCTGGAGGAAGAATGTTTTTTGTTCGTCTGAGACACTTTTTGGGCCATTCCCATTTCAAAGTACTAAATGTATCTTTTCTAATAGTCAAGTGAGTCAACTTATGCAGACTGTTAAGCATTTTCTTAGTCTCTAAAAATAAATTATAGAAAGAGACTGAAGACCAATTTACATATTCATATTCTCAATAAACACAAGGTTATTATGTTAACAGAAGTTGGAGAAAAAAAAATCCATTTGAAAAGAAGGTGTCCCTTGGCTTTAGATGAAAGTAAGTTGAGAAAATTTGGCTTTCTAGGAGGCAAAGTTAAGTATATGTAGAAATCCTTCACAGTGAGAAGATATTCATAGTGTTTGCATGTAAAAAGCATGGTGCTAAGGAAAACATACCAAAAACCCAACAAGTCATAAGGTCTATAAGGTTCAAAAATTCCAAAAGTTGCAGACCAAGTTGGCAGTTGCTGCTTATAAGGTAATTCAAGAGTGGAATATCATATGGTGTTAACTGTCGGGACTGAAGTGCTTTGGTAGCGATGTGTGTGGGAAGCCTGAACAGAGCCTGCTTGCAATGTGGCTAACAATTAAAATTGTTTTGCATTACATTCACCCACAAATTGAAATATATGCAATATTTATTCTAGTATAGTTTTTGGCATAGTTTACACCTATAACACTTTGAACAATTTAAGCAAGCCTGGGGATCTTATCAAGGGCAGTAAATTAGAACATTTTGTTTGTAGAAAAAGGATTTGCTGTACTCCACTGCAAAAGCCAAGCCAAAGTTGAACTATGTCCTTTAAAAAAAAAAGGAAAAATAAAACCTTTTCATAAGATAAACTGTCTCCATCGAGAAAACAGTTAAATAATGAACATATTGACAGCAGCTGAACAAACTTGCCATAGAAAAATATGTAATTTTAAATGAATTTGGATTAAGGT
>JANHGN010003727.1:0-11538 GCA_024605025.1 Megaceryle maxima | reverse complement strand
GGTGTTTGAAAAAACAAACACAAATCTTGGAAAAAAATTATAATGGTTTCAAGTTTTTCAAAAGCTCACTTTTATAAAATCCTCAAGTACTTATGAACCTTTCTGTCCTTTTAAAATAATATGTATGGACTATATTTTAGACTATGAAAGTAAAAAATATGTTGGCATGACTAAAACCTCCTTGCAGTTTGGGTAGACATGGCCACTTGAAACTATTGACAACAAGCACTGCAAGCTACATAAATCCTCAGTGAGGCTTTTAATACAAGGAAATTAATTTCAACCTACTTCTGAATATAACTCACTGACACCCTTTGTCACTATCACAGAAATGGCTTTTCTTGTCTAAGGTTTTTGTCCTCTACTTTTTTCTATCTTCTTTGTAATTTACTTTACCCCCATTCTTTCATGTGTTGATTTTTATGAAGTCCCTGTGAGATAGAAAAATACTTTTATAATCTCATTATAAGGGAACAGAAGCATTGTAGAGAAGGCTACTTGCTGAGTTTTTACAATATGTTTTGTAGTAAATCAGCAAGTTCACTCAGCATCAACTAAATCCCAAATGGAGTAAGCGAAACATTGCAGCACCATTTACAATACTTTAAGGAAAAAGCCCTGTCTTTTTCAGGAATACATAAAAATTTCTCATTCAAAACCTTGTTTGGTAAAAACTACTATGATTTTTAAGTAAAACAAAAGCAAACAAACATCAATAATATTATAATTCAGAGCAAATGCTGGGCAAACAGAGTCTTGAAGGATCCCAAGTCAGATAAAATTGTCAGCAGTTGTTCCTGGCAAAGAGGCCTTCTCTAGTGGAAGCAGGCACCCAACAGAAGAAGTAGATTTTAATATTTTTATCCTGACCTAAGGCTGTGCTAAGCTTATGTTCCATGAAAGGAAAAGTTAAGTAATGTAAGAGAAAAAGGCTAGTATGTTCTGGCTTTGTGTTCCATTTAAGGAAACATCATCTGCAGTTTAGTTTCTCTCTCTCTAAAGGTTTCTATATTCTGTATTTGAATTCTGTTAAACATCTGGTGATATCCAGTGGAAAAAATTGAGGAGAGTGGTGCTCTCTGTAGCACCCAGCAAGAGCCTTCATTTTCTGCAGATGTTGCTTCCTCTTTTAATTTAAGTTCAGTCAAAAGTAGTAGATGGCAATGTTTGTCTCCAATAATATGGAAATCAGACTGAATTTTCAAATTTTCAAATATTTCAAATGTATTTGGATTTATTAGACTGTATTTGATTTATTTGGTTGAGCAGCAATTCCACATAGAAAACCCAGCAGGATATCACACAGTTCAAAACTGTGGTACTTCCTTCTGAAGCTAGTTTATACTACTACCATTCAGCCACAAGGGAAACCTAGGCAGAATGAAAAGAGAAAAATGGAGAAATTGCCTGATCTTTCTTTGCATGTTTCAAACAAGTGTACCACAGAGAAAAAATAAGTCACACATTCTTGTTTAGTTGTTCCTTTTCTGCTTTTAAACATTTGCAGAACATTCTTTGACTCCATGTTATTAGTATTATTAAACATGTTAATTAAAATAAGCTTAAAGTGCATAGTAAGAAGTGTGAGACACTTGAAAACCACCAGTCAGTATCTATCACTAAACTGATGTTTTGAGATTTAGAATTGTCTGAACCATTTATTCTACATGGTTAATTTAGACAAGACAGCAGCAACCAGCAACTTGGAGAAGTATCCAAGCTAGCTTGATGTGACATATCTCAAAGACCAGTGGCAGCTCAGCTGTGGCACTACAGTGCTCTGCATAGGCTAATATATCTTGTTCTTGGCTGCTTTTTTCTTTGTTATATCCTGTAATGATCCAGATTTTGTTTTAATGTTCTTGTTAGGCATAATTATTCACCAAATAATTTATGTAAACAAATTTCAGCTTTTGGATAGCTGTGCTCACTTACATGAAATATGGTATCACTCTCTGAGTCACATTACTGTTTTTGTCCTCTGAGTCGATACATGACATTGCTACAAGAAAGATTTAATAAATAATTAATAACAAGACAAAATACAACCAAATCTCATTTGTGTAAACTTCTGAATTAGTTTTGGGACTCACAACTCTTCTATGAATAAACTACCAAACCACTGAATAGCACCACACAATAAATAAATAATAAATACTAAATAAATAACAGCAGCACATTCTGTTTCAGTGAAACCTTGTCACATTGAATGGCAAAACTCTCACTGATTTCACTGAGGTCAGGCTTTTAGTGTTATTCATAAAATATTCACTACGTTTTTCCTGCCAATTTATTATTATCATGATTCACTAGATTTTTATGGTTTGATGATATAGCACAATGATGTTAGCTGTAATATTTCTACTTTTAATGAAAATTAAGAACATGCTAAGAGTTCTTATTTTTCAAAAGATTTCAATTGTTATTAATAATATATAGGGCTGGATCCTTTAAAAGTCAGTCTGGAGGTGTGGCTTTGTAGACTTGTTTGCTGCCTTAAATATCTTTCGTTAACAACAATGACAAAATCTCAAGGTAAAGAAAGATCTAACCTGAGACTGTCTTTCAAAACATCAGCAAAACACTGTGAGGAATACTCAGCTGTTTTTCTATATACTATTCCAGATATAGGAATAACTCAACTAATCATTAGTTATCAGAGCTAGAAAAATCTTCCTTTTGCATTTTAAAAGGTTCCCATCTGAGCTGTAAAATCACAATACAAAGTAGGAACCTTTATTTTAGCAAGGTAATATAAATTAGCAAAGCTCTAGGCCTTAACTAACATTTAAGCTGAATCAAAAAAATGCTATAAGCAGCACAAAGCCAAGGATGGAAAAGTTCTGCTTTGGAGTAAAGTTCAGACCTCTTGAATACTCTCAATTCTGACAGATCTGTCCCTTTCCATCGTGTGGTTTGGGGACAGGCAGGATGGAACTTCACTCCTGCTGGAGAAACAAACACTTCATATAAAGACAGGCGTCACTGTGTCCCTGCACCAGGAGCCAATTCTATCTTTGAGTGTTGTGTCTCCACTTAGTTAGCAAATCAGTAAGGTCCAGGGATATCTGTGTTGCCACAGACTTCCAGGTGATAATCCAGATGAAGTGGCTATCCGATGAAACATAATGCCCTTTATTTTCCAGCGCTTGTATCAGGAGGATGTCTGAGTAGCCAGGAGTCTAAACAGGATGGCTGAGTAGCAGATACTTGCCAGGAGGTGTTCTGCTCACCTGTCCATAAAATGAAAGGTTTACACATAGTGCAAGAGATCTCTGAAGATACACCTATGTCTCTGAATGTCTGAATTGTTGGTCTACATTAGATGGATATATGAAACATCTTTAATCTTTGTAAGCATGCAGGAGTTAAAACTAACCAAATTTAGAGAACCACACAATATGGCAAAATAATATTTCTTTCTCTACGGCAAATATGGTTCATACACTTGCATTTTCTTAAATCATGGAAAAACATCTCCAGGTATAATCAATCTGTGCCCCTTGTGGTTATCTATATTCTGAGTATTAGGTTTCAGTGACACCAGTTGAAATGGCTGTTTGCATGACAAGGGCATTCTGATTCAGGGTGCAAACAGAAGCAGTCCAATTTCTGGTTAGTAAGCAGCAGTTAGAGCAGAGAGAGAGCTTGATTCTGCCTGGATCTCAGTCTTTGTAGTCCCTTTTCACAGATCCTACTTTCCCAAATACCTTCACACCCAGGCTACAGGGTAGCCTGCTGTTCCTTCTGAATTGTGCTGTGGTGCAGCCAGAACACTAAAATGAGGGGTCTGGCAGGAAAGCCACCGATGTCAAAGCCTGACACCAGTCTTGCAGTCTGAGGAGACAGCTGGCAAGGAAAGAATATTGGGATCCTCATCACTCCTTTAGTCCTTTAGGAAGATCATCACAGTCATCACACATTCAGTGTAAGACTGAGGCATGTTTTGATCATAATCAGAAAACTGAACTCCAGGAAACTCACCAGAGAGCTGCCTTGTTTTCTTTTGGTCTACCAGAGACTTTTGCCTGAAATCCTTAGCAACTGAGGTTGGTTTTTTTTTTGACTCACTCCTCTGGGCAATGTCAGTCATATGGTTTAGTTTTAGGTAGTCATGAAAGGAACTTAATGGTTGGACTCTATGATCATTACAGGTCCCTTCCAATGCAAGATATTCTATGATTCTATGACACCTAAAATGGCATTGTAGCTTCTCAACTCACTGTCAGATCTGTCCCTAATGTCTAATTTGATAATACAATAGTAGGTTATGACATCTAAGTTTGCAGTATACTTAATGTGTTGTCTCAACAATAGATCAGGAAGAAATAAATTCTGTTAAGAAGCTTGGGAAAACAGAAGATAACTGGAAAAGTCCTTAGGTGATTTGTTAAGTAATGTAATATAGTAACAGCTAAGCAAGGAAGTCCACAAAAATTCTTAAACGAAAAGTGTTTGGAAAGCATTTGGAAAGTCTCCAATGTTACAACTTAATTAGTCTTTGTTATTAATTCAATTAATTAATGGAAATTAAATGTAAAAATAATTATTATAAATCATATGTTAGGAACAGAAGGTGAAGCTACAGATATTTCATCTTCAAAGCCTCTTCAATGGATGAAAAATACTGTGGCATTGTTCACTCACTGTCTAAAACACAGCTTGAGAGGAACAGCTGGACAAGAATGTGAAATTAAAATCTTTGCAAGTTAGCTTGAGACAGATCTACCAGATCAGTCCAGACCAAAACAAGGGGAGGGCTAGTCCTCTCCAGCTCTGTAGACATCACTGCAGCAAGCCTGGCTCCTGCCAAGTCTGTGATGCAGAAATGACACTGGGAGCCTAAAAAGGTTCCTTTATAGGTTCAAGTCAAAAGTGCCTCGGGAGCCACTGTGACATTCAGAGTGAAGCATCTCTCCCATGCACGAGTTTGGCTGCATAAGCTGTGAGTCAGGCCTAGCCAGTTTTGAATAGTATAGCTCGCATTTTGCCCCAGGCACCTGAAAAGACCTTGAAGTTCACACTATCCAGGTCAAACCTGTAAGTCTGGAAAGTCTTTTTCACCTGTTTGAACTGTTAGCAACTGTGATGGTATAAATACTTTTCATTAGAGAAAATATCTGTCCAGAAATCAATTTAATGAGGGAGTTTGAAAACGGTACTACTGGTTCGGAGGGCTTTGATCTATTTCTCTTACTAGGTTACTGTTAGTCTAAGAGAGGACAAAAAAACAAGCTGGAAAAGTTGTGACTGATTAAGTTTGATGAATACCATTTACCATAAATTGTGAACCCATAGCATTTGAACTTAGGGTGTTTTATTATTTAAACTTTTGGTATCTTATTAGGCAACATGTTTTATTCCCATTTTCATTGCGGAATTCCTTAATGCTCATGCTTTTTTAGTGCTTTGTCAAGTCCACTCTCTTAAGTGTTCAATAACATACTATGAAATGGATATAGAGAGTACTTCAGAGTAAATTAAAAGAGGTTTATCATGACGTTCACCAAACAACTGTCTTTCTTTAAATGTGAACTTCATTCTCTCCTTTTATCTGTGAACAATTCCTCTTGTTGATGGTCTTCATGTCTTTCTATTGCTTTTATTAAATAATGCTTCCAAAGAGTTGGCACTCAGACTTATTATCTGCCCTAAATCCTGTATCTTCCTTGATGTTTCTGCCTGTATTGTCTAAGTTTTTATCCTAGTAGACTTCACAGTTTTCTCAAAGTCTAGAAAGCTTTTGATTGCAGCGATCTAAATACAGGATAACTACATTAACATTCTATGTAGTGTAAATTCTCACTCAAAAGCAGGCTAACCCAACACACACAACTGTCAGGAAGACTGATAGGATTGAAGAGATGCATCAGGTACCACACAGCTTCCATTCTCATCCTGGTTTTATATGTGCCATTAAATGTGGGGGGAGACTTGGCATTTGCCTTCATCTTTTGTATGTAAAAGCTATGTGATTTCTTTTCAAATGGTGGAGATGGGCTGTAGACAAGTGCACATAAGTTTTCTTGTTTTGAAATTTCCTGGCTGGGTATGTAATTTGACTAGTGCTTTTTGTATTAGAGCAAACTTGGAAGGAGAGAAAAGTATTTGCTTGTTTTTTAGAGCAAAAACATTCAGTGACTTTGTCCAGTTATATCCTGTGTTAACCAAAGTCTTCTTTTAGCTTTTTGTATTGAAACACATGCTTCTCTGTCTGTCTCACCCCAGAGCCCAATGACATCAGTAGACATCAGTAGAATTGTGGATTTACAGCAGTATAACTGAGAACAGAACTTGGATCTGTATCTAGTTCATTCAGTCTTCCATTATAACTAACTTCCAAGTTCATAAGTAATCACTGTTCTTCAAATCCTCTTTTGCTAATCCTCACGGCTCTGCTTGTTGAAGTATCCAGAACCATATTTAAAGCAAAACTAATGGGTGGAATATTACTAAATTTAAATGCAATTGAATGAATTAAACTGTGTGAAGTTATTCAGATATTTAAAATGAAGCAATGTGTAAGTAGCCTGCTGTGTTAGATCAATTGACTTTGCACACATGATTATTTTGTTGGAATGTTGAGTATTAATACTACTAAAGTTATTGGAAAATAACACTTCTATCTATTAGAACACTGGATTTAGAGACTTTGTTATATCTTTGACACCAGTACCTAGCATGTGAAGTCAAGCTGGAGATTTTAGATATGACCAGTTTCACATTATCTGTCAATTATTCTTGATCATCTGTTCACTATGATTGATAGTGGCACAGAAATGTGAAGTCATACTGTCCTTGTTCATTTCTATATTAATTTCTAATGTACTGTTGGTTACTATTCTCAACACTTATATTTAATGTTTCTCTCTCAGCCATATGGGGCAAGTTGTTTTTTCTTCTCAAAATTTTATTGTATTTTCTTATTTGCATTTATGTATTTCTAATTTCTCTAGCCTTATATAATATTTATCTGTCCTTGTAATAACCATAATATTTGAGTGTCCACTGTAAGAAATTTTGCTTTATCTTCTCTGTTACCAAAAGGATTTCTGTCTTAATTTTGTGCTAATTTTATCTTAATGTCCCTTATCTTTTTCAAACATTTTTCTTTGAGTTTAAATAAATAAGAACATAACAATTGCCCTGCTTGGTCAGATCAATGATCCATCTATCTTAATACAGTAATGTCAGTAGGAGATGCTGCTCTAGGGAGAACTCCTGAGCCTGGCCACTTTGAGTCATCCATTCCCCTTCTACTCCACCATTACCCTCAGCTATTATGTTAGGGGTGTCAGAGGGCAGATCTCTGCCACTTTGGGATATTGTTTACAGACCTGTCATCCATTAGTTTGTCTAATCCTTTCTTATACCTGCTGAATATATCTGCCTCTGCAACCTGATTATGTGGCATCTTGAAATACATCTTATTTCTACTTGATCTTGTAAGAAAAGCATAAATCTGTGGTTTACTGGTGGTCTCAATCTTGCTGATTTGGTCAGAAGAGACATTACTCCACTTTAAGCAAGATTCCGATATGTAATATTTGGTCCTTACATACAAAAGCTATCTTAGCATTAATTACAACAGAAACAAACTGTGATACCAAAAATGTGAAGTGTAATTCCACAAAAACCAAAACATAGTGAGTTTGAAGATTGATTATGTGAGCATAAGACTCTAATACCAGCATGACCAGCCAAATCATATTATTAATAACAACCTTGCCTTGTTTTAAGACTTGCTCCAGTGTGAAAGCCTCAATCTAATTAGATTATTAACCAGTAAATTTTAAAATAATTGGCATGTGTGTTTCTCCTCCAGCCTTTAAAAATGATCCAGCCTTTACACTCACATAATGAATTCAAATAGCAAAGGGGACCAAAATTTCACAGCTCATAGAACAGGAAAAAAGGCAACTATTGTGTATATTTCTGACATTTAACTTCACTTTTGCAGTTTTGCTAGTATGTATTCCACCATTATATGCTCATTTACTCTGGTGTTCTGTCAAAATTAATCAGGATTTCATATATTTGACAATATAATCCTATCACCTCTTGACACTTCATTAATGTGTTTATTTACAAAGCCCAGCATTTATAGTTCATAATCCAGTTTTACAGACACTCTGCAATTCCACAAGCATTCCTCATCATCACTGTTATACTTTGTTTGGTATGTGTTGTAAACATAGTGGCATATCAGCCCCTTGGTAATTGTGTAGCCTGTTGGCATTTATACTGCAAAGTGTCACTTGCAGGCTTTTTTTGTCATACTGCCTTTTTAATAGTTTTGGAAATATACCCTCATAGCTTTCAATTACAATGAAGATAAAATCTTTCTCCATGTTCTGTGGCCACTTAGTTCAGAGGCCAGAATTGTATTCATTGAATAACTAGTTAAACACAGGTAGAGCATTAAAGACACACATTTACCAAAACTGCAAAAAAAAATTGAGTCATTATAGACAGAAAGCAGTAGCATGAATTTAAACATCAAACCAACATTGCAGAAATTTCTGTAGAAGAATTCGTGTTTCTTCAGAAACAATAAATGGTTACTGCAACCAAAATGAACTGCAGTCTCTTCCTGCAGTATTTGAGGTGATTTATTTATGTTATTCTTTTTATTAAGCATCTCCTCACAGTAGGTGATTCACACATATTCTGGCAGTCAGTCCTCAGAGGTAAAATGACATTCCAGGATCTGAGCCCCTTCAAAAGGGAAAGTTTGGTAGCTACAACTCAAGGGTCTACCTGAGATGAACAGGTCATAGTAGTGGAGGATTAGATTAATCTTTATCTTTAAAGTACTGTGATCATTAATGACATTGTGAGAGTAAGTCTGAAGAGAGACATCAATAAGAAAGCCATCCAATACGTATGTCTCTTCTGTCTAGTTTTACCTCAGAGACAAAAAAATATTTGAACGTTACACTGCAAAAATAAATATCACTTTCATAGTACCTCTTATTTCCAAGAACAGCAGCCACTGTGTTTCCTTCTCTGAAGTGTTTACTGAACATCTGAATGTGTGAACCAATACCTGGTTCCTAGAACATGCAGAGTGACTTCTGTTTTCAGTGAGAATAAGAGGTAGGAGAGGGGACAGTGACTCATTTCTGTACTTATAGGAGCCAATATCAATGGCAGCAGAGGAAAAAGAGAGGGAAGTGTTAAGGAAAAGAACATTATTTTCACCATCAGGGAAGGGACCATGAAACTTTTGCACACTGCTGATGGAATGGAAAAGTCCAACTTTTTTGTTACTTTTGCTGATGGTAAATTCTAGATGTCTGTTATAGTGTCCTAGCAGAGCAAAGACTAAGCAGAAAACACTGGTCACATGCTGCACAAACTGTGAGGTTTAAGCAAATGATTTATTCAAAATCACAGATTTAACTGTAAGGCCAAAGCAAGCCATCAATTTGAAGTCTAATACATCACTGATGCAGGGTTTTATGGATACAGTGGAAGAATGCACTATTACAACTTAAAAGCAAGAATACACTATAATAAATTAGAATATTTATACATGCGTTAATCACCCACATTTGTAAACTTAGAGCATGGTAAATATTCACTTACCACTCTAGGTAAGGGCTCTCAATCTTAGAAAACTCACCTTGGCTGATGTTCTGACCAAGTGGGAAGGGTCTCCATACAGCTGAGTGTTGGAGAGATGACTCCCCAAAATTTAAGCTAAACCTTAGCACTTTTATCCTCTGGTTTATGTGACTGATTATTCAGTTTGAATACACAAGGCTGTGGCTGAAACCCTCCAGGTGGTTTTGGCAGAACTGTGCCCAATTGGATTATGCCATCTGGATACATAAAAGTTGTTGGCCGAAACCACCAATGAAGCCCTCCAGGTTCTCCTTACTTTCTCAGGAAGCCAGATAGTGGTTTGAATTGAGACTCGGGACATAGCATTTGCTGAGGAACTTCAAGGATCAGCTCAGATTTTGCTTCTTTGTGTGGTGCAGCATTGCCCTGTTTGGCCTGGGGCTTATGGACAACTCAAGGCTGAGCCATCTACACAGATCCCTGTGTGTCCTGTCTGCATAGATAGGGTCATAGATAGGCAAATCAAGTCTGGGTCACCTGAATACACCTACCCACCCCTGTGAGTTGCCTGCATGCACTAGATGATACTGAAACTTGCTTATGAACTATGAGCCAGAAAACCCATACACAAGGCAAGAAGGAAAATGAAGACAGCAGTTAAAGGAGCAAAAAAACTAGAGCAGGCAATGATAGATCTGGCAGACTAACATCAATCCTGGGAAAAACAGGGCAAAAGCTGATACAAAACTAAATTAAAAGAGGCTTATATAAATGATATTCAGTTACATAAAATTATATAAATCTTATAAACTATATAAATGTTTATAAAAAGAGTAGGGGGACAATAGGAGTTGTCAAATTTATGTCTTTTAATGAGCTGTTATGTTTAGCTCATAAAGGTGATGCCATTGATTGAGTATGCACGGGTTTCTATGAAACATGAGACCTGATGTAAGTTAGGATGATAGAAAAGTAATGTTTTACATTTTAAATGCATTAACAATGACTAAAAGTGTGTGTTAAAGTGGAGTTGTAAACCCCATCTTTTTCATACACTAATTTTAAAAAGTAAAATAATTTGATTCAAAAGCTATGCATGATTTTAAAGAACAAAGGGACCTTATGTCAAAATCACCACAGATATGTGGCTTGGGGTTTCTGCTTTTGATTATATGTCTATAACAGTACACCAGGCACCCCTCCAGTCAGATGTATGTCGGAAGTGTCCGAAACATATATCTAAACATGGTATGCAGGTCTGTATAAGGGATGAAAAAGAAATGACCATATTTTAGTTAATGCATATGAGAAAAATAGTTTGGTCCAGTCCTAATGCTGCTCATCCATGGGTTTTTCTGTTTCAGAGAAAGGAGAAGCTTTGCATTAAGTCTCTGTTTGTGAAGCAATAAGATTATTCTGGCTTTACTGTTTGGCGCTTGCAGTAATTTTATGTATCACATTATTTATTTTCTGGTTTTGGTTTTGTTTTTTTTTTTTTTTTTTTTTTTTTTTTATTTGCATTTTGTTCCATTCGGCTGGATTTGCCTTTTTTTTTCCTTTCTTTTTTCCCCAGCCAGACCCTTTCTTTACCTCTCCTCTTGGTTTATTTTGGCTATAGAGATCTTTATCGCTCTGCTTAGGTAACTGGCTCATATTGCCTAAGGGAAGGGCGACTTCTAAAGTAACAGCCTGTAACTATTGCTGGGACAAATGTGAAAGAATCCACCCAAGCCACAGTAAGGGTGAAGGGATTGGCTGTGGTTCTATCACAACATTTCCATGGCTGACCTGTAAAGTTGATGTACAAGTCCATGTGCCAGTTATGATGTAGGAGCAGATTTCATTTTTTGTATAAACCAAATTATAGATCAACTTGAAAGGTTAGGGGTCTTTGTTGCTGTGGCATTTGTTGTTTGTGGGGTTTTTTTTTTGGGGGGGGTGGGGTTTTTTTTGTTTGTTTGGGGTTTT
>JANHGN010003726.1:27512-39378 GCA_024605025.1 Megaceryle maxima | reverse complement strand
CCCACTGGAAGGTATAAGCAAAAAAAAAAAAAAAAAAAAAAAAAAAAAAAAAAAAAAGGATGGGGGCACATCCTCTACATACATACACAGTTACACAGTCTTGCATACTCTTGCTCATGGGCTATTAGCACTATGCTGACTAAAGATGCCAAGAAGGCATAGAATATTAATTTATGAAATATAAATCATCAAGGGATGGATAGTCTCTGTCATTCCCTTGGGTTTGTGTATTTTGTTGTATCTCAGTGGGTTCCTGGGATTGATGCTCAGACATCCCACCCCTCTTCTATACTACTCCAGACTTGCATATGAACTTTCTGAATGCATATTTGAAGTTGTCCAGAAGAATAATTTTTTTCTCCATATTTTTCCATTCTGCATGAGGAATCTATTATACTTTTTACTCAAATGTTTTCTATTTCACTAAGCAGAATTGATAACTTACTGGATTTATTCTAAAATAATCTGGAAAATATTCCAGTATATAAAATAAAATAAAACAAAACCAAAGTAAAATAAAATACATGCAAGAGACACTTGAAAACTGAAGCTCCTGCAGCTGGATGCTAAGCAGAGTGAAGGCTTTTATAGAAAAAAGTGAAAAGTGGAACATTTTCCTGGAATCTCCCTGCTCAGGCAGGAAGGAAAGAAATACAGGGGAAATGAATAGCTACACATAAGGCAATCTGAAAACCCTTTCTGCAGAAACATTACATTTGAAGTTAAAATGGAAAATAAAAATGCTTATTAGATGAACAGTAAATGGTGCAAAACAGTAATTAAAGAATAAAAAATACAGCTTTCTATTATTTTTTTCCTGTTCACTGTTATAATTACTCTCTATAGTTAGCTGGTTAATTAAATTCTCTTGTTATTTGACTGCACATGATGAATGAAGAATCATTCATCTGTCAGAGGATATCAGGACAAAGATAGTACCCAAAATGATTGAGACATACTTCTGAACCTAGAAATGCATGTACATACATTTCTTTACACCCAAGGAGGCAGAACGCAGCATTTAGTATTACCTGGCTTATTTTAAAAATAATTAGGAAATTTAAAAAGCATGCACTGAATAGTGTTGCTTCAAACCAGATTTAAGCCTTATTTCCCTGTTCTGAAACTAATAAAATACTATGGAAAAACACAGTAAGTTCTTATCTAACCTGAAAACTTTAAATTTTTACAAGAAGAAATATCAGCCTTCCAGTGAATGCTATTTCATCAATATTTTAATATAATATAAAGGGAAAAATTGATGAATATTTTAATTTTACATGAGAAACAAATGACAGTTGTAGAGAAGAAGGAGAACAACGCCTCAGAAGAAAACAGTTTAGGGGGGAAAAAAAGCACAAAGTTTCATATGAATTATGCTTTGTGGAACTGAAAAACAGATCTAGAGTAGTAATATATTACCTGTAAAGGGAGGGGGGGAAGCAATTACAAAGCTTTGATAAAAGAATAGCTGGATTGTAGTAGAATCTCTCTTACAGAGGACAGATAGTACTCAACATTTAAAATATGACTGCCTTCAAAACACTTGTCCAAACCCAATTACAGGTCATCAAGCAACTATAATTCGTGTACCTCCCTTGCAATAGCTCAGTTTTCATGAGCTGAAAGACTGCTCTGACAGTCAGCTATCTACCTTTTCTTTATTGCTCTTGCTCCACTACAGCTAATTCAGATGATCTGTCACTTCTCATGTAAATATATACCTTTCACATGTCTTAACTGCCAGGTACATTTAAAATGCTTTCCAGGACATTGAAAGTATTAGGTAATAAGAAAATATTACTCAGCCAATCTCTCACTTGCAAAAACAATAGCTTAGTTTTCACACTGTCAATTAATGAATGAACAACATCAGTTAGGCAAGATGAAAATTGCCTGCAAAACTCTACAAATTTGTAAAGTGGATTATGACTGTTTGAAAAGCTGCATCTTTATGGAGATACTCTTGAACTGCTGTCTGATAGTAAAAGAGCACATTTTAGGACTGATCCCATTTTTCTGAATTAATAACTGTTTGGTATACTGTTTGGTATTCCTTTCTATCTGGATAGTACTGTTTTTCATTGTGTGTTTTCCTATATCAAAATAACTCCATCTACAGCCCTGTTTTCTAAGAAATGCAAAAACATCAAAACCATTTTTAAATTAACTCTGGGACTACACGGAAGTGTGTGTTAGAATAATGTGTTAAAAGCAGTAGTCATGAAAAAAACACAAAACATTATTTAAGATTCTGGGAGTTAAAAATAAAGTCTACTCATTCAATAATGTACAACTTTAAAAAGTTCACAATGAAAATATTAACAATAATAATAATAACGATGAAAAAAGGGAGCCAGGACATAGTTCTTAAGTTATTCTGGGAGTGGTTCTGTTGCCCAAACATAGGTGTCCTGTGCTGTATGAGAGTGTGGGGTATATTGCCTGCTCTCCAGCTGTTAATGCAGATAGTCTGAGGCCTCCCACAGATCTTGTGTCATGTCTATCAACCCTGTGCAGATCTCTGGGCTATAATAAGGCATCTTACATGGCATTAGATATCTAACTTTAAGTAACTGAACTGAGGTTGTTTAGTCTAGAGAAGAGGAGACTGAGAGGACACCTTATTGCTCTCTACAACTACCTAAAAGGAGGTTGTAGTGAGGCTGGTGGTGGCCTCTTCTCCCAAAATAGTAATGATAGAACAAGAGGAAATGGCCTCCAGTTGCTCCAGGGGAGGTTTAGATTGGATATTAGGAAGAAATTCTTCACTGAGAGAGTGGTTAGGCACTGGAACAGGCTGCCCATGGAGGTAGTGGAGTCATCATCCCTGGAGGTGTTTAAAAAACGAGTGGACGTATCACTTGAGGCTATGGTCTAATGGATGGATGGATGGATGGATGGATGGATGGATGGATAGATAGATAGATAGATAGACAGACAGATAGATGGATAGACAGATAGATGGATAGATAGATGTTAGGATGAAGGTTGGACTTGATAACCCTAGAGGTCCTTTACAACCCTAAAGATTCTATGATTCTATAATGAAGTTTAAATAAATGCTGCCAAAGGAAGGTTCTGGTTTTTATTCTTTTCTGGGGGGGCCATATAAACATTTACTGTCTATTCACCTTAAAAAGCAGATTATTTTGTATTTAAACATATTGTCTATAATTTTTTTTCCCTTAACTGTAAAGGTTAGTTTGTTGTTTAATTTTGCCCCAAATCAATATTCTTAATTGCTAATATATTTTGCAGCATGGGAAATCTATTTCTAGAATACTTCCATTAGGAATAGTTTGACAAAGCAGGCTTTCTGCTTGATCAAATTCTTTATACACTATTTTGTCTTTACGAAATTGGAGGTTGAATGTGGATTTTTCTTTTTTCAAACAGTTGCCTAACAACAGACAACACTGTCTAGAAAATATTAATTTCAGGTTAAATTTTATCTAGTAATGCATGCATAGAAACTTTATAACAAAAAAACCAAAACTAAACAAAAACAAACAAAAACCAACCAACCAACTAAAAATCTAAGGTGAAGCAAAGCCTTGTTTGCCATACAGAAAAAAAGAACCAAAGACAATGCAAATCTAATAAATTCTTCAAAGTACCAGATGTTAACCATATCAAGAGAGGAGCAAAAGGGAATTGCTTGCCTCTTCAGCAAGGATTTATTTCTCACTTGACTCAGTTGAAATACAGACAGGAAAGAGAACAAGATCCTGAACTGATATACATCCTTATATTACCACTAAATTCAAAAGAATAAACAGATTTCATAGCATCTGAGGATTAGACGTCAAGAGATCAAAACATAACAGACTTTTATCACTGAAAAAACCCAACTTAGTAGCCTTAAAATCTGTTTTATCAGAGTTCCCACTCATAAGACCAATGATCTGAATGCAGTGTCACATTAAGCACTAGTTTGAAAGAACAACTTCTTTCTTGCATCAAGCCAATTTTACCCCAGTACTGAAACAGTTACACTAAGACAAATCAATTCCAGGAACGTTACAACTGGTTAAGAAGACATGTAAGTTCTCCAAGATCACACTGTAAATATTTTTTAATCTTTTGTGAAGAGCTAAGTGGACTAAATTACCAAATAAAAGATAGTTTGTATTGGAATGAAATAACTTACATCACATAAAATCATTCTTTCCTTCACAAAGAAATTTGCAAGGAGAAAATTGCAAGGTTTAACAGCTATATCATAAATTCCCAGTGAAGATAGAAGTTGCACTGCTATGACACATAAACATATTCATATTCACTCCATTATTTCCAATGGGAAATATCCACGACCCACAAAATGACTCTAAACACTTTTAGTATGGTTGTTGTATAAAATTATCATAGAAGATGTTCTGAAAATATGTGCAAGGTTTTTTGTTGTTGTTACTTGCTTTTTTTTTTTACTATTTCAGATATCTTTATTATTTTCTTTTACTGTAGTTTTCTCATTCCTGTTGTAATTTATTAATTCTCAGGGAAACATACGTTCAGCTGAGTGATCTAAACTGAGACCTGCCTCACCAGTTCAGTGGTGGTTGTAGACCACCAAAAGACAAAGACAGAGTCTGCTGAAGAAAGCCAAAGAAAGATAAACTAATAATCACAGCAAGAGAAGAGCTTCCTTAGACACGTGGGTTTTTTACCTTTTCCACATGACCATGAGTTGCTGAGCATCTAGTTTACTCCTGACCTGAATGCAGAGATCAGTAAGGGATTAGATTGCACAAGTGGAGTGGTTGGTGTATTTCCTTACTGAAAGCATACCTAGGTACCCAGGTTAACATAACACTAGTCCATGTAGAGGATGTAGGACTTCAGTTATGTGGGCCAAAGGGGGAAAGCAAGCAGCCTGTGTCTGCCTTTAAGAGGTTTTACTTAAATCTCATATTTTTTGTTTTAGCTAAAAAATAAAGATGGAGAGAAAATTCACGCCTTTTGCTCAAATTCATTTGCTATTTTCCTGCTAAAAACATGCTGGGATGTTTTGTTTGTTTCTTTGGGGGTTTCTTGTTTTGTTTTTGCATTGCTTTGGTCTGTTTTGGGTTTTTTTTGTTTGTTTGTTTTCAATTTTTCCCTTTCTTTTAAGTTTAAACTTTTCCATTTTTAAACTAACCTGTGTGTCTATTACAGTATCTCCTGAAAATCTGATATGCATTAGGTGCATTCATATCTTAAGACCAATGAATCTAGCATACACAAGTCCCAGCAAATAAAAATGTAAAGTTTACAAATTAAAGTTCAGTGTTCATTGTTTGTTTGGGGAGGTTAGGAGTGGTAAATTGAATAAACTGACTAAATAGTTATTATGGAAATTTTATTAAAAGTAATTGTATTAATATCTATGGTCTTTAGAAGTGAAGATACTCTAACTCTTGGGCTTACAGAAAAAAGGCTGCATTTTAAATGTTAGCTGTTTGACAGAGAGTTTTCTCTGCCATGACACCAGAGGATAAAACACAAAGAAAGACAAATTTGGGAAATAGGCCCTTGAGCTGTGACTGAACATGCCCCCAAACACTAAGCAGTAGGCTCCAAATATGTATACCGGACACCCAGACAAGACAACTTTTTCACAGTTCAAGTTTGTAATGAACGTATGCCATTTGTTCATGGAGACTTCAAACCTTTCTAGACAAAACAGACAAGAGAAACACGATAAGTCACATGAAACAGAAGGGATAAACCAGCAGTAGGAATCAATGGCAGTATCATCCACACTGCAGTGTTACAGACGCAAGCAATAGCAGCACTTACACTTCTGACTTCTCTGAGTGGCCCATGATTTGACACCAGGGTGAAGCTGAGCCCTGCAAGATCACTGTTTTTGATAACAGCTAGCCATGGATCTCAGTGTGGCCTTCTTGCCAACTGGCAGTACTGTCTCCATATTTCTTTCAAAAAAATGGTGTGTTTTTTTTTTTTTTTTTTATTCCAACTTGGTATCCCTCTAGTTAAAAGCACATGACTTGTGCTTGTTATGTCTGAGTCTGGATCAACTCTACTATGTAAATGCAGAGGCTATCTCTTGAAGTAAGAAAAATTTTTAGGTGATTTTTGAAAGCACTCAGTATAAACAAAACTCCTTGGTCCTATTATGATCTGCTTCTTTTCCAACAATTTATTTATTTTTTTAAACAGTCTTAAATTTCAGGTTGGCTTCCCTAGCTTGGCATGACTTCATATATGTACATTGCACAGTTTAATGTAATACTATAAAAATTTTAAGATCAGCTGTTCTAAAATTCCATAAAATACATCAGGAGACTGATGATGAACTTTTCTTGATTGTAAACGGAGATACTAAAAGCATTATAAACATCAGAAATTATATTTGCAGTAGACTGCTAAACAAGGAACAATTAGAACTAAAAGAAGAACTGGAATAATGAATAGGTTAAACAAAATCTCATTTTCAAAGCTTGCAGTAAAACCAGGCTACTCGTTACTTTTTTGTCCTCTCTTTGCACAGCCGTGGCAGTCAAGGCTATGCAAATAAAAAAACTCATGTACTTCATTATGATATAAAAACTTAGAATGCATGAAGAAGAAACACCAGAAAATACAGACACAAATCCTGAAATCTGCTTGAAGGGTTGGTATCTCCTTGGTGTTCCATGTGCATCATGTCTTTGTTTTTAACACAGGGGTTTTTGTTGAGGGTTTGTTCATTTTTATTTTTCTTTTTAATTCACAACAAAATATGCTTTCTCTAATTTCCAATTTAATATAATGCAATACACAGTCCAGGAGGCTCCTGGAGTGTGTGGAAGATAGCTTCTTGACTCAGCTGGTAAGTGAGAACACCAGGGGAGGTACCTTGCTAGACATGGTATTTACAATGAGAGAAGGATTGGTGGGTGATGTGGTGGTCAGAAGCCATCTTGGGCATAGCAACCATGAAATCATAAAGTTCTTGATTCTTGGCCAAGTAAAGAGGAGGGGCAGCAAAACTATTACCATAGGCTTCTAACAGGCAGACTTCAACCTGTTTAGATCACTGGTTGAGAAAGTCCCTTGGAGTACAGACCTAGAAGGCAAAGGGGTCCAGGAAGGCTGGACTCTTTTCAAGAAGGAGCTCTTAAAGGCACAGGAGCAGGCTCTTGTAAGACAAACTGGCAGGGAAAAAGACCTGCCTGGTTGAACAGGGAGCTTTTGCTGGGATATAGGAGAAAGAGGAGAGCCTACCACCTTTGGAAGAAAGGGCAGGCTACTCAGGAAGAGTATAGGGATTTAGTTTGGTCACATAGAAAGAACATTAGAGGGGCAAAATCTCAACTAGAACTCAGCCTGGCCACAACTGCAAGAGATAATAATAAGCATTTTTACAAATATATTAACAACACAAAAAACAAACAAACAAACGGGGAGAAACTCCATCCTTTATTGGATGTGAGGGGGAACATTGTTACCAAGGCTGAGGTACTTAATGACTTCTTTGCCCTCAGTCTTTAATAGTCAGACCAGTTATCCTCATGGTATTCAGTCCCCTGAGCTGAAAGATAGGGATGGAGATCAGAATAATCCCCTCACAATCCAGGAAAAAGTAGTGAAAGACCTATTAAGCCAACTGGACACCCATAAGTCTATGGGGCCAGATGGGATGCACCCAAGAGTCCTGGGGGAGCTGGCAGAGGAACTTGCCAAGCCTCTCTCCATCATTTATCAACAGTCCTGGTTAACTTGGGAGGTCCTGTATGACTGGAGACTTGCCAATGTGACACCCATCTACAAGAAAGGCAGGAAGGACAACACGGGGAACCACAGATCTGTCAGCTTCGCCTCGGTACTGGAAAAAATTATACATCTTGGGGCTGATGATGCGGCAAGTGCAGGACAACAGGGGGATCAGGCCCAGCTAACATGGGTTCATGTAGGGCAAGTCCTGTTTAACCAACATGATCTCCTTCTATGATCAGGTGACCCACCTAGTGGATGAGGGAAGAGCAGTGGATGTTGTCTACCTGGACTTCAGTAAGGCATTTGACACCATTTCCCACAGCATTCTGCTGGAGAAGCTGTTGGCTCATGGTTTAGACAGATGGTTCATTAGGTTAGAAACTGGCTGGATGGCTAGGCCCAGAGAGTGGTGATAAATGGAGCTAAGTCCAGTTGGCAACTGGTGTCCCTCAGGGCTCAGTTCTGGGACCAGTCTTGTTTAATAGCTTTATTGATGACCTGGAGGAGGGGATCGAATGCGCCCTCAGTAAATTTGCAGATGACATGAAATTAAGTGGGAGTGTTGATCTGCTTGAAGGTAGGAAGGCTCTGCAGAGGGATTTGGACAGGCTGGAGTGATGGGATGAGGTTAGTGGGATGAGGTTTAACAAGGCTAAGTGCCGGGTCATGCCGACTGAACATGAGCCAGCAGTGTGCTCAGGTGACCAAGAAGGCCAACAACATCCTGGACTGGATCAGAAACGAAACATGAGCCAGCAGGAGTAGGGAGGTGATCATGCCCCTGAACTCGGCAGTTGTGAGACCCCACCTTGAGTACTGTGTCCAGTTTGGGCACCACAGTCCAAGAAGGACATTGAGGTGCTGGAGCAGGTCCAGAGAAGGGCAACAAAGCTGGTGAGGGGTCTGGAAAGCATGCCTTCTGAGGAGAGGCTGAGGGAACTGGGGTTGTTTAGTCTAGAAAAGATGACACTGAGACAAGACCTTATTGCTCTCTACAACTACCTAAAAGGAGGCTGTAGTGAGGCTGGTGTTGGTCTCTTCTCCCAAATTACTAATGATAAACTGAGAGGAAATGGCCTCAAGTTGCATCAGGGGAGGTTTAGATTGGATATTAGGAAGAAATTCTTCACTGAGAGTGGTTAGGCACTGGAACAGGCTGCCTGGGAGTCATCATCCCTGGAGGTGTTTAAAAAACAAGTGGACGTAGCACTTGAGGCTATGGCCTAATAGACAGATAGATGTTGGACTTGATGATCCTAGAGGTCCTTTCCAACCATAATAATAGTATAGTGTATATATATAGAGAGTATATAGTAAATGCATTTTAAGATTCAAAATCAATTTTTTATCCTTCTCATTTATGCATCCTTTCCATTAAGAAACACTCTGCACTGGAATACAGGTACCAACTGCTGATCATACATAAGCCATAAAATGAAATAATTCTCCTAAATGGAAAGTGGTCATCTTTCAAAAATGACAATGTATAAAGAAGTAAGATTTTACCTTATTTTGTACATAATTTTGCTGCCTAATACATAACTGAAAACAAACAAACATCCCCTTAATGTAACAGCATTATCTAATCCTGTCAATAGATTTTTATTGCTCTTCCTGATTCACAATCTCTACAATTTAAATAGAAGTTTTAGTCATATTTTACAATCCTTTAGTCATTAGAAAATAAGATAATTCAAAATGAAGATTTTCTGCCTTTTGGTGTTTATACTACCTACAGAGAAATTACTCAGAGCTTAAAATTTACCAGAAAATTATATTTTGTCCTGAAACTCCCCAAAATGATAATGTTTATCTGGTTGTGGGAGAGCAAGATATGATTTCCGTGTCATCAGTTTACCTTCTGTCTTAAATAAATAAATAAATAAATAAATTCTCAAGGTGGAGAATTTATTTTCAGAGGTCAAAATAAAGCCCATATAACTAAAATGGTTTCAAGGCAAGTTATTTTTTAATAGACCATATAAAACAAAATGGTATGCATTTCTTCTTTGCTGCTCAAACATAGGTGACTTTGTCATCATCCCCAGTCCCCTGCAAACACTAACCTTCAGCTTACTAAAATAAAGCATTCAATGCAATCCCTTCAAAGAAAATGTGAAAACATGCCCTGTCTATAGTAATGGGACTAACTATGCTATTTTTTTTGCCCATTTTGTTTACTTTCTTCTAGTAAGTAGTTTATGTGAATGATATAACTATAGATGGAATAATTTTCTTATCTGAAGTATCATTTCTACAGATTTTACAGTTTGTATGTCAAGGATTTGCATTGGGCAAGACAGCCTTATGCACTGAATTTTATCACTCTCAATGTGGTGCTGCTGGACTAAATAATTGTCTATAAATTTGCCCAGGATTGACAAAATACTTGACTCCACCATACAAGCAAATGTGCAGCTATATTGGGGAAAAAATTCCATTGCTGTGCTCCCATATCTTCATTCCAGACTTTAAGTCAAAGGACGACAGAACAGGCTGGTGATGTATCAATATCAGTTAAAGCTCCTGACCGTCAGAGTATTCAGTTATTCACTTAAGGGTAGAAATATCTCAGGACAGCAATTAATTTAAACTGCTAGGAAAAAGTATCTAGGGGTTACTACCTGATAATGTTTATTATTTTCGGTCAAATTAAAGAAAATGATAATATTCTGCCAGCTGGAAAGAATATCATCCATGTAATCAAACTTGTGTTAATAGGAAAATAAAAAGTGAAAACCAAATATACTTATTAAAAAAACCCCAAACAAACAACAAAAGCACTCTGACATTTACATAAATATTTGATGTTTTATGTATTTACCATAATGTGACAGTATACTTGACAGATGTCATTCACAGTTCTATAAAAAGAAGGTAAATGTCTGCCAGCATGTATGACCTTGAAAAAAGATTGCACTGAAAGTCTTTAACTTAACTAATATGAGGTATAAAATAAATTACTTTTAACCTACTTTCCAGATTTATTAAGAAAGAAAATGGGAAAAAGGACCAAAAATGTTAACCAATAAAAAAAGTTCTATTTTACAAAGCTAAGTTCGGCAGAAAGATTGTTTTGACAGCTATACTGCATTTCTATTTAAGAAAATGTTCTTACCTAACAGTTTAGCTGGTTAAGTGCTATTTGATGACTATTACTGATTGGCATAGACTATGACTGAACTGATTAGAAATAAGAGTGACTTACATTTACTACATTATTCTTTAGAGTCCTCAGGTACCTTTAAAGCATTGTTGAAATATATTTTAGAATAGATTCTTTTTTTTTTTCTCCTCCAATTAAGATGAAAATGTAAGGTACACTGAAAAAGTTACATTTTGTACCAACACCCCCCCTGAAATTCTGGTATCTCCAGGATAAATAGATATTCTCTGCAAGTTTCAACTTCACGTACGAAGATTTCCCATCATCTTCAGACGATCCACATTTAATGCAACAAGAGCAACATAGTTCACATAATGTGTAAGTGAAACTTCAAATACAAATGGCTAATGATATATAAATATATGTATGTCTATTTTTATTTACTAAGAAAAGACTATCTTCAGATAAGATAGGAGAGGAAAACAATTTCAGGATAATTTCTTGACTTTCATTTCAGTTTTATGCATTAAAAAGTAGGACAGTGGGGGTTTTTTGCCTCCTTTGGCATTTTTGTTTGTTTGGTTTTTTTAGAGACTGACATATAATACAGAAAAGAGGAATAGGGTACATACTAATTTTGAGAGTAAAAGACTGCTTGAATTTCATTCCAAATACCTTATGTAAAAATACAGCATTAATAATAAATACTTTCTAAAGGCTGTAGATGTTATCTACACAATGGAGCTGTGAAGATGAATCCTAAACCTACAGTAGGAAAAAAAACCCCGAAACATAAACCCCATGCGTGTAGAGGACACAGAGTTAAGAGAAAGCAAACATTCCAAAGAGAGGAAGAAAAGTAATGTTAGCATCAGAAAATGAAATAACCATCTGCATGCATTATATTCTTTTTAACATCATAAAGGCCAGATGAAGTCAAAGCAAGAGGACTTGCATGGTTCAAAGAAACCAGTGTCCAAAAAAGTTGGTATTAGTCATAAATTAAAAAAAAAAACCCAAACAAACAACACCACAACAAAACACAGAAAATCACCA
>JANHGN010003726.1:14847-27412 GCA_024605025.1 Megaceryle maxima | reverse complement strand
GTTTACCCCTTAATGAAGCAAACTGGAACCAGCCCAGAATTGGGCTACTAGCAGAACACCTTCAAGGTAATCTCCCCCTTCTTTTTATGTATCTTTCTATTTCTCAGCAATATTCCTAAATTATTTTCATTCAAATATCTGTAACATTCTGGCTTAATCTAAGAGATTAACTAAATATCTAAGAAAAGAGTTTAAAAAAATTCATGGCTCTGAATTTCTTATGTTGTAAAACAAATTAATAATCCCTTTAGAGGAATGGTGCTTTTCCCTTCCTCTTAAAGCCAATAATACATTACCAGTACTCAGAAACAGGACAAGGATGCAGACTGAAAAAGTATGAATAAAAACACTAAATCAATAAGAAGCATCAAGAAAGTGTAGTAAGAAAGAGGGTACTGTACTAAAGATGAAATGCCACTACTATCAGCAGTCTTTAAAAAATACATAGTCTTTATCTGAAATTGTAGCAATGCTGAAATTATGCCTGCTAACATGTCTTTATGTTATGTGATGCATTTTTCAGCATGGATACATTTTATAGGGTGAATTAGTTTCTTTGTCCTATACAAACATCCATTTGAAACTGATTTACAGCTCCCTTTAGTGTTGGTGAAACACAGTTTCTTCACAAAGCTCACATCTCGAGGGATTGAGATTGATTGTTTCACACATTATATGGTGACAAAAAGATTTACAGTTTTTGATCAAAGCTACCAGTACAAGCATAGGCGTCGGGTGGCATTATTTCAAAGACGGTGCACATTTTAAGATGAATTGGGTCCTAGCAATGACCTCTGGTGAGATACGAGGCTTAAAGTATAGAGTCACAATTTGTTCTGACATTGTTTCATTGCCATAGTCCGGCTCTTCATGTCGAGTATTTAATAAAGAGCTGATAGTCATTTTATATCACAGAGTTCAGCATTTTATTGAGAAAGATATGCTTCTGTGACCAAAGAAGCACAAAATATGGAGAACAACCTTGTACAACACAAAGACATAATCCAAAGCTATAGATTTTTTCCTATTTATTTTCCTCTCAAAAAGGAACAAGAAAAGTAAGAGACCAAATTACAACTTTTTATATCTGAAGAAGCCACCCATTCATTTTATAAAAAGAGTTATATAAAAATGAATTTGATTGGTATAGGATTAGCTCAGAATTCTGCAACCTTATTTCTGCATCAAACCCTACCTTTATTTTGACATAACTGTTGAAGGAACAAGTGTAGTGCAATTCTTTTGTAGAGTTCAGCCTGAAATCAAGCAAATCAAACTGATCCATACTTTTCCTTTTTTCAGAATGTAGAAATAGCTTCTTTTTTTTTTTTTTTTTTCTCATCCTCATCCATAATGGCTAAAGAAGTAATTCTTTCTCTACAATCATTCCTCTTCAGTCCTGGGCCAACTTTTAATAATTCATTTATACTTCAGAGACATGTTGAGATTGCTAATTAGCTAAGAGACTGATTTTATGCATAATAACTTGATGTGTGTCTATGCTAGACAGATGTGTACAGAGTTACAATATTCAAACACTTAAAACTGTCATATGCTCTAGCAACTTCTGCTTAAATAGAATTAAATAAAATAAATAAAGCCTTTTCTTTTTCACGAGGTTTAAAATCAATTTTCTTGAGATTGCTTAGAAAGACATTGAAGGCAAATGGATAAGCAAATTAAATGACATTTCTAGTTAACATATATGTAGTTATGTCAGATATACTCAAAATAGTTCATTTAAAATTCTTTAGTGAAAAAACCACCACAACTGATGATGAACTCTAGGAGTTATTTCAAATGATGACAATAGGTTATTTTCTTTGGACTGGTGTAGTTTCCCTCCTGTAATTATTTCACTCCCAAGTGGGCATCATCACACTACACTTTCAGAGTGGACTTTTCAAATGGTCATAGCCTGCCTCTTTCCATAACTAAATTCTTTGGGGACCGATTGCTTCAAGATCATTTTGTTCTCATGCGTGCATGTTTAGAAGGAACCATCATCTTCTCACTTTTCATTAATTTTATACTCCCATATACTTGTATTTTGTATCTGAACATTAAGCCTTCCTCTCCTGTCAAATATCCATGGACAGTTTCAAGGGAAACATGCATTTTCATGTATAGCAGCTGCCAGAAAGACAAATCAGTGTGATTGTCTTGCCTTTTTAAAATATTGTAGCTTTTCTGTAAGTGTTTATATCATGATTACAATGCATGTTGAATGAGCATAGCTTTTCAAATAATGTTCTCCCTTATCTTTAATTTGTTTTCTGCATTGATAGGCATAATCAATAATTCATCAATTTGTGAATTCATAAGCATGCCTCTTGTAATGTATTCTTTTCAAAGTTTTATTTATCTGACATAATGAAATGAATTCCTATCATACTAACTAGCACATCTGAATGTTTCCCTGCTCTCAGTTTCAAAGCATCACGTGCATAATGTAATGGTATCTTCAAATGAACTGTTAGGAGTAGACTTCCACGAAAGACCAGAAGAGATTACCAATTATAAGCAGAATATTAAAGCTATTTCCTTTAAAACTGGCATGTCATAAGATTTTTTGGTCAGCTAAGTGGAAGTTCTGAATAGAAACATAACAAATATTTTACAGAAATAATCAAATTCCATAAATGACGCATTACCTTCCTTTGCCTTCTTCCTGGTTTAGCACAGCATGAAGAACAATCAGCTCAAAATGTCCTCAGCTAAACTATCGTAAAAGCAAAGAAAGCAAAATCCATAAAGAGTGAAATTGTTGCACAGTGACACTTCTACCCTTGAAGAAAACAAAAACAAGTCCATAAATTAATTTTTTGCAACAGGCCCAGGCATGGAGTATGCCAAGGCCAACAACGTGGCAGAAACTCTGCAGGCAAAGCATGCAGAGAGCCTGGTGGCAGCTCAGGCTCCAGCTGCCTTCCAGCGCTGCACCAACTGACTGGCAGTAAGATTAAGTTTGCCATGCCACAGATTCCAGGATGTACTCAAGACCACCATGTAGCGTGGAAAGAACTTTGTATAGCAGAGAGGAAAGTTGAAGATAATGCATCGCACACGGGAAAAGTAGTTTAAGCTGTTGTAGTCAGGGCAGGGTGACACACTTTACACAGTCAGCAACAATGAGAAGGTTAATAGTCCTATCTCGCTCTCAATATTCCCTCTTGTCACAGAACAAGCCTTCATGCCCATCAACCAGAGGGTCAAACTAATCTGTGATGGTAAACACGCTAATTGTCATATTTTATTTTCTGTCATATTTCACATCAAGTCATACTGAGAGACACAGAGAATAATCGTATTTCTTAACATAATCTTGTAGGATCTAGCTCTATACATTTATATAGACTTTGATTTTAAACTTTATTTAAAACTTACCTGTGTTACAAAATGTCACCATGATGGGGAATCTAAAGAGATTAAAAAAACCCAACAAACTGTAACTGAATGTTTATGATCATCTTAATTTAATATGTATCAATTCACATCACTGCAGACATATTGAGATGTGTACTTATGTTTTAATACTGTTTTTCAGTTTCTGAATTCTTTCACATTTAGAAATACTTTGGGAGAGTTTTTGCCTCATTTCAACTATTTAGCTCCATGGCCCCTTTCACTAATGACTGGAGTTCAGTCTTTCAGTCTCACATCTCCTGATAAGTTGAAGGGATAGAATATTAATGTACCCAGTCAATACTGTCAGTGAAACCTGCCCATAAACTCAGTCCCTAGAGACTAATAGAGACCCCTGGGTTTCAGAGTATCCTGCTTAAAAGCACTGCTCCAATGACAGATGGATGATGGTAACTTCTGTCCTCAGCCACCGATGAAGTGACACAATGATGATGCAGAAGGAAAAGCAACCACAGTCTGATACAAAACTGTAATTCAATTCTAATGTCCTGAGGTTCAAAGAACCTTTGCATTACTGATGCGAAGTTCTGGGTGAAGTTAAAATGAAAGCATCTGCAGTGGCTTTACAAATTTCTGAACCAATAAATCTGCAGGTTCTTTCTCAACTTCTGTAGTTCACATGAACTATGATGCAAGAGAAAATAGAGGATGGATAGCAGTGTCAGATTAAACTAAGAATTCTGCACTGTTTTCTTTTCAAAGAGACTGGAGGCATAGAAAAAAAAATAAAAATCACAAAACACAGTCTACCTGCTCTTCAGGTTCAAAGTTATTATGATCCAGTTCTGAATGACTACCTAGCAATAGCTGTTATTATCTTTAGAGGCCCTAAAAGTTCACTCAACAGTCATGGTTTATACAAAAAGACATGCTTTGAAAAATCTTACGTTATGTGCTAAGCAGTTGTCATGAAACAAAGCTTCTCATTACTTCTTTTGACATTTGTTTTAACAACAAATCTTGACACTACAAGTTTTCTACTTTGCCTCACCACTAGATTATTGCTATTGGTTCTACCTGTTGAATTCCTGTTCTTAAATGATTCCTTTAAATCACCCAGTCAGTCAGAGGTGGTGTCTATTGCAAAAGAATTCCAAATACTGTAGCTCAGAACTTTGACTATTCCAAAGTCTACATCTCTTCATAAAACCTAGATTTTTCTTCCCAAACCTTTTCTTCTTGTTTTTAATCCTAAATCCTGGTTGGTACTTTTAAAGCTGTTAACATAGAAACCAGTGGATGTATTCACAGGTAATTAAGGTAGAACACAATTATTCCATTATTCTACACAGAACAAATGTGATATTTAAAATTGATACACATTTCTAAAATTGAACCCATGCATTTACAGGTAATTTACAAGATACTGTGATTTTATAAACATTACAATCTCTATCTGCCCTGTGAAAATTTCTACAACACATGTAATGTGATATAGCCATTACAACTGAGTAACTTACAGAAATATTCTACATTTTCCTACACTGAATGAGAATGGGAGGGATTTTGTTGTGTTGTAACCATCAACATGAAAAAAAACCCCAACCTATACAGGTAATGTTCTGAGATTAATTCCTGATAAATACTCTGAAGTGGTACTAGAGCTGGAATTCAGTTGCCTAAATCACAGTCATCTACTACCCTTTGATATACTCATACCAGCCTGTGATAGTCCTCTAATGTCCATAACAAAGGACTGTAGGAACCTCTCACCTTTCCCCAAATGGCATTGGTAAAGAATGCCTAGAAGTCTTCCCCTCACTAAAAAAAAAAAAACAACAAACAAAAAAGCAGCTGTATTCCTCTTATTGCTTTTGGGGTTTTCAAACACATTACATAATTACATGAAGCTAAGTCTCTAAACACTTATACTTCTTTTATACTTCTATCAGAAATGTTAAAAGCATCTATACTGGTACTGAAAACAGCAATCTTGTAAGCTATGCTATACAGTAACATAAAGAATATGGAAATTGTATGTAATAACATGAATACCGAAATTTAACTATTTTATGAATGTAGCCAATAAAATAACTATGTGAATATGACAAGGCACAAACATTTTGGGTGTAAATATGTTCTGATGCTAAAACTCATGGGATGCTCACCATATGCCTATAATTCTTAAAATGAATGCAATCTGCTCTGGAAGACACTGGCACCTCTTTCCAGAAAACAACAGACAAGCACAGATTTGAAAGACAATCTCATTTTCCTAAGTCATATATTAACCTGATAACTGTATTGAGACTGAAAGCATAAGGATCGAAAAAGGTGTGAGTCCACAAATTGTGAAGGAAGGAGAGTTACCTTGGCAAGGGCATGTTTGTGGGTTTTGAGAAAAGAGACAAGCTGACCTAGAAGAACATTAAAGAAAACCTTGTAAAATGTTAAGACTTCATGTGGTGAGAGATGTATCTATCCCTGTAGTCTTGGATTTCAATTCTTCAAGTCTTTATGTGGAAGAAGGCAGTTATGTAAGGTGCTGGTGTCACACTGGTCTGCATTTCCTTGTCTTTTGGAGGTTGTTTTTTTAAGATATGTTTTCTCAGAAATATAATTACTTCCTAGTACACAGTAATGTCTTTCAAAAAGTTTTTTCAGTTAATGCTTCGGAGAGAAGCATGTAAGTCCTGAAGCAAAATTAGATCTTTTAAACATTTTTCACATAGTACATAGAGAGCTATAGTCCAGGCACAGCTGGACAGGGAAAGGCAAACTGTGATTTTATTGTGGTCTATACAGAACTGAAATTAGGAGGACTGCAGCAGATGGGAATATGAAGGTTATGGATCAAAGGCAAGTGAGTTATTATTGTTTCAGAAATTACCACCAGTTACCTGGAGTTCTGTAACTGACATGACACAAGATCTCATCCTGTCCCAAATATAAAAATTATGTAATTTAACAGTTAGAGCACACAGGGGAGGGGAAAAAAAAAAAAAAAGTACAATCAACACAGTGGACATTCAAGAATTTGCAAAATTGTGGAAATTCTCATTTGCCTAGTCCTGCTGAAGCAGCATTTCTCCCAAGGACAATGAAAGATGATACCGCCCCTAAATACAACCATGTTTTTGATATAAATAAGCCGTTGTCATCTTGGAGTTAATCACATTTTTTTCTGAGATCACCTTGTCTAAAAACAATGCATAATAAACTAGATAATTTTTTTCAAAAATAATCATATTTCCTTTAAACTTATCTTAATCTGATAGAGGCCTTTTCATTTTAAAGCTTGGTAAACCTAACATAGCTTTTTTTATATTTATCTTTTAAAAGCATTTTTAATGATAAATACATCGAAGTAGATTATCTTTATTACTGAACAAGTAAGCAAGAAATTCACTATTGCTCACAATGCCTAACTAGAAACTGCTATATGAAATCATTAAATAACAGGAGGTGGAAGCTAGTCCTTTTTTTACACAATGCATATCCAAATTCTGCAAGCCATTACCATAGACAGCTCTGGATGATAAAATGACATACATAGCTTCCATAAGAGAATGAGCTTAAATTCATGGCAGAAAAAACATTCCAAGACTATGGAGCAGAAAAATATGTCCTCTATTTCAGGAAGACCCAAAACTGCAGTATCCCAGGAATGAGAGAATACAGATAGATCCAAATCTTACTGGTTTTCCCCCTGATTCTCTGCTCTTGTCCTAAGCATCTTTTACATTTGCCTAGAGGTTTTACCAGAGCAAGGATCCTTCACATTTTGGGGGGGGGGGGAGGGGAGAACATTTATCAGCACTTTTTGTTGGTAATATATAATACCTGAATGCACTTATTTTCCCTTAAAGGCATCAGACTTTTTTTTTTCTTCTGAATAGAAATCTTGTAAATGAGAATCTCCCTTCAAATTCAAAAGGACTATTCGCACTTCATTTTCTTTTGGTTTTAGTTATTTTGGTTAGCCTCACAAGAAAGGCATTGAGGTGCTGAAGCAGGTCCAAAGAAGGGCAACAAAGCTGGTGAGCGGTCTGGAGAACAAATCTTTTGAGGAGCAGCTGAGGGAACTGGGACTGTTTAGTCTGAAGAAGAAGAGGCTGAGGGAAGACCGTATTGTTCTATACAACTACCTGAAAGGAGGTTGTAGTGAGGTGGGTGTTGGTCTCTTCTACCAAGTAGCTAGCAATAGCACAAGAGGAAATGGGCTTAAGTTGTGCCAGGCAAGTTTACATTGGCTGTTAGGAAAAATTTGTATACTGAAAAAGTGGTGAGGCATTGGAACAGACTACCAAAGGAGGTGGTGGAGTCACTATCCCTGGAGGTGTTCAAAAAACTGTAGACATGACACTTCAGGGCATGCTTGAATTGGTGGTTGGACCTGATTATCTTAGAGGTCTTTCCAACCTTAATGATGCCCACCTAGCTTGATGTCACCTGCAAATTTACTGAGGCTATGCTCAATCCCCTCATCCAGATCATTAATAAAGATATCTAAGAGAACAGGCTCCACTACTGAACCCTGAGGAACACCACTTGTGACCAGACGCAAGATTTAACCAGATTTAGCTCTGTTCACTACCACTCTTTGGGCCCAGACATGCAGTCAGTTTTTTATCCTGTGCAGAGTGTATTTATCCAAGCCTCCTGCTGTAAGTTTCTGAAGGTGAATGCTATGGGAAACAGTGTCAAAGGCTTTACTAAAGTTCAAGTAGACAATGTCCACAGCTCTTCCCTCATCCACTAGGTGGGTCACCTTGTTGTAGAAGGAGATCAGGTTAGTCAGGAAGGACCTGCCTTTCATAAACCCATGCTGACTGGGCCTGATCACCTAACATATCTTGTATTTTCACATTTATGTATGTTACATATTATAATTATTATATTATAAAATATATATATAATTTTTCTAAATACAGACCAGAGTATTTCAGTCATTCAGAAGTCTTCATCTTACACCCAGTTCTGCAGCCTCTTACATTCAAGTGGTTCACTCTGTTCTAAAAAGTTTTTGCATCTTACTGTGACAAAGGCAAATAATATGATGATATAACTAAAAAAAACTAAAAAAAATGATATAACTAAATTAAATATGAGCATATCCTGAGCAACTGAATATAATTATTGCTACCATGAAGTTTTCTTTAAATTGTAACTTTCAGCAAATGAGGAAGTATTTGATGATGAAATAAAATTTTTATAACAAAAATCAGTATCTACAATTGGTCACTGGTGCTCGTATCTGCGATTGAAACAGAAGGCAAGAATAAAACCCACTGAGAAGGTATATTCTTTAATAAGTATGATAATGTTTTTGATTGGCATTTTATACAATAAGTTGTTTTGGTTTTTTTTTTTAATTAAAACGTTTACATCAAAAAAGCTGACTTTGGGCAATGATAGGTTAAAAAAGAGTCAGAGAAAGAAAATAAATAAATACATAAATTTCCCACTGAAGAACTCTTTCTAATTGGCATTCTGCTCATCCTGTGCACAAAGGAGAATGTTTAAAATGTTTAACAGAAAAGTAAAGTTCAGCACTGTTCCAAGAGGATCCTGGGGAGAATAATCAGAAAAATATAAGACACTGTTTCAACAAGGAAGGATGCTTCCTCTTAAAGACAATACATCCTACCATAAATGGCAGCAATTTGATAATTATTTTGTTCATTTGTATATATGATACTTTTTTTTTTATTGAGAAATTATTTTCCAATTCCATTTGAGTTTTAAAAGTTTGAAAAAAACTATCAGTATCTGAAAATTATTATTCTTTTCCGTCTTCCTCCTGGATTCCATAAAAATGTACTTGAGTCAGGTCCCATGAAAATAAGTAAAACTTACTTCACCAAGAAGTATGTTTCTTAGGCTATAGTCCCACAAATGGTTTGTATACACCTTTTCCTGCCTCTTTATTTTCTAATATCTTTTTGCCTGCTATGTAGGAAATAATTTCTATCAATACTAGTTTATTGGGATGGCACAGCTTTCCCATCTATTCCACAGTGGGTCAGTGACCTAGCCAAACAAGTAAAGAGAGCGAGTACAAGCCCTTTTAGCTTAGATGGTGGAAGGCTTCCATGGAGGCTTCCTTAATAAAGCTAAGGAAGAGCAAACTGTAATTCCTAATACCTCATATGGCAGAAAATGCACTAAAAGCACCATATATCTTTATTCAAAAGAAAGACAGTAAGTTCTCAGGAGTGGCCTTAGATCTAGTTTAAAAAGGAAGAGAAATGACAGGTGTGCTCACAAAACAGACAGTAATTAATAAGAAAGGAACGATGACATTCATCCTATAATTTAGTGTCAAAGTCTTCACCAGATGAAGAGATGAGATCATTTCAAATGAAGCCACATTATCTACTTCTTGGTTTCTTTATGGAGAAGCAGAGAAGGCTGTTTTACAAGTAAAATGTAAAAATCACTTAAGAGCATTTCTTTCTCTTCTAACAGTTTTTGATACTATTTAGAAGTTTCTCTTTGAACCATTACTTACAATCCTAATTGCATTAAAAATGGTTAAATAAATGTATTATCAAAAAGCCTATGGATCAACTCCCTTCCTTATCCCCTTGTTGAGTTGAGATGTTATTATATTTTTGGGGTTTTTTTTAAGATTATCTCTAAAATTAAGGCACAAATAAATACAGCCTGATGAAATATTGATTTACATTAAATAATTTTATTCTACACTTTTCTACTGTTGCTTGTTACTCACTCTGAGCACAATAACAATCAATCTATTACTGGTGGTGACTGAATTTTATCTAACTCAGTGTCTTGTATGCTTTAGTTTCAGGCATAACTAATGTAATATTAGTATTAATCTTAATGTAGTATTAGTATTGACCTTAATGAATTCCTCTTACCATTAGGTTTGAAGTTGCCTAGACTAATTGCTATCTAAGAATCTCCTAGATACCACACAAAGTCTATTAAATTAGATTAGAGGCAACTTACTCAAAAATGCTTATATAGTTAAGGAGGTAAAAATCCATATTGCAACAGAATATAAAAGATTTAAGAGTTCTAATTGAAAACCAAATTACTTTTTCCATAAAACCTTCAGTCATATGAATGAGCAAAGTTTAGAAATCCTCTTCTGTACTTCATCAGTGCAATTTATGTGGTTTCTTATACCACAACAGTGAAAGAAACAAAGACTGTTGTGGATGTCAAATACAATGCAGATTATGGAAATGGGTTATTAAATAATTACCTTTAATAATCCAGTTCATTGGCAGTGACAGAATCAAGTGTTTCCAAGTTACATTAGGTAAACCAATTTTGAGACCAAAAAAATGCCCATTATGATTTGCCTGCACTCTGGATGGTAGAGTACCTGGAATCTCTGCTGGCTAAAAGTAGTGTGACAAAATGAGTTCAAACCTTTTGTCTTCTCCTTAGTGAAAAAGATTTGCGAGAAATTGTAACGACCACGTTAAATTTTTTTTGCAGATGGGTATTTCATGAGTTCTCAGTATTGTCCTGAAAACCAGTTCTCCCCTCCTATTGGAGCATCTCAGGTTGCTCATTCTTGCAAGATAGCCTAGGACTTCTGTGAAATTTATGATGAAATTCCATGTGGACTGAAATATCTGGTTATACCCAAATAATTTTATTTTTGGAAACACACAACAGCCATTATATCCTGCGTGAATAGGATAACCTCATCCTGTTTGCTATGCTTATCATGGAAAATGGGCACATGATTTAATCATCAGAGAAATCTTTTTCATGAAGACGCTAAACATACATATTAGTTATGCAGCAAACATTATATTTGTTTATTCTCAGTCACTTCAACCATTTTTTAAACTTATAAATTCCAATTATTCATTTCCTAATCATCAAAGTTCAATAAATAAACAAAACAGTCTTTTAAATCTTAGTCATTAGGTATCCTCAGTCCTCTTTATATGAAGAAAGAATAAACCATCTTAAGTCAATACTGTCCTTTTTATGCAAGCTGATCAAAGTGGCCTGGATGATCAAAGGTCTCCTACCACTTGGAAAGGAATTACTTCTGCTGTAGATATTAGATCCACATTAGTACATATCCACAAGTGAGGCTACTCAACAAAGGAGAGTTCCTGAGACATCCCATTCACCTTCTGTCTAGAAGGTTCAGTGTAAAAATCTTAGCAGTAGAGCAGCATAGAACTTTCTTAATCTATTCATACTTAGTTTATTAGATACCATAAAATAACACTGGAAAGAGATTAAAAGAAATGCAGAAGATAGTTTGGGAAAAAAAATACTGAAAAAACCCTCAGAAATAAAAAGAATCAAAACTAAAATCAAGCTGAATTTTTTGATAGGTAAAGGTGACTGTAAATAGCTTGCAGTAAATTTTTCTATCAGTAATATTTAATTGCCTTGTATATAACATTGTCACTAATATAAAATTGTCTTAATGTAATAAAAATAGGCTTTCCTTTGACATTTTATTCCTCCTGCATCAAAGGTAGATTAAAGCAAATGTTCCCATCTGTAAATACTTTTAAGACCTTCTTTGCAATTTAGTCCATCAGTTCAGATAAGTTTGGTATTACTTCTCTCCTAACAGAATGGTCACCAGATGATAATCTTCCAGGTTACTTTCAAAGCTTTGAATATAAAGTTTGTATTCTTTCTGACTGCATTTGCAGTGATCAATTGCACACTATTACAGTAAGTGCACTCTTTATGTTTTACTCATATTTTATCAGACTTTACACACTGTATCTACATATTTAAGACAATAAATGTAATTCTCCTCTTCTTTGCTATGACAGTCTTGTATACAATGACAGGTTTCCCAAACACTCTCCCTCAAAAGAGAAAAAATCCAGACCATGTCCAGGCAATGGTGTATCTCAGAAGTTCTGAGTAACTCAATGGATAAGCTTCCATCTCACCAGTAACTGCAAAAAATTGCATAGGAAGTGGGATTCTTGGAGGAAATGAGCCTCTGCAAACACATTCTTGCTTCTTCTTAAAGCTAGTTTTACAAATAATGTACATCTTGGAAGAATGTGTAGATTAAAAGATGTTAGAAAAGGAAGGAAAGATGTAACTTTCCCCCCCCCCCACCCCCAACACGATAAATAATAACAAACCAAAAGATCATTATATATAACACTTCCACAAATCACAAGGAACTCAGCTCACATCAGGAATGTGGATAGCAAAAAGAAAA
>JANHGN010003725.1:14452-62586 GCA_024605025.1 Megaceryle maxima | reverse complement strand
GTTTTGTTTTGTGTTTGGTGTTGGTTTTTTTTTTTGTTTGTTTTTTTGTTTTTTTGGAAAAGCAATGGACATTACGCAACTTGCTGGAAATTCAGGCATAGACACCCTGTAGTGAAACAGCCCTCAAAACTGCTGGGCACACATGTAAGCAGAAGTTTTGACTGCTGAAAACTATTTTTCACTGAGGCAGTCCTGTAGAGGACTGAAAGGTCATCTCTTTGACAGCAAATGTTCAGAGGCAGTAACATGGTAGGCATTGTCCACTTGCAAATAGTGCTTTTACATTCTTCATAGATCAGATGAAACAGTAGTAGTTGTTGAAGAAACTTAACCCAGGTGACTACTGTTCTGTGATAAATGATCTCCTGTGATCTCCCTCTTCATCAGAAGCTTTAGTATTTTGGTTGTGTATAAAGTTCGGTTCTGACTAAAATTGACACATTTTCTCCAGGGGAATATATTGTTTTCTGAGACTGTATAGGCTTATGTTTTTAATACCTCCTTCTAACATAAAAAAATAGCTATGGCAATTTAACAGCATAATTTTGTCCACAGCAAACTTGTTCCTATGATCTGTAATTGGTCTGGGAATAGTGAGGTTTGGGGTTTTTTGCTTTCATACCTGGATACTACATAGTTATCATTCTTATCTTTCAAATTCCTGGTGAAATTAGTATTTTCAGAATGCATGTTCTTAGTAAGTCACTTGCATGGCCTTGATTTGCTGTCCTACTGCAGTAACTCCTGTCAGATTAGTCAAAAGTTGATTAAAGTTAAATAGAGAATAGTTTTGAACAAGAAATCTTTTTCTTGATTGTTTCTTTATCTTGTGACTCCCAGTGGTTTAAAGGGCCTTAGTTTCATTGTTGTAGAGTTATCATTTGGGATGATGTATTTTCATTACTTGTCCTGTAACTGAAATTCCTTTAAGTGATTACAAATAATAGCAGTTGGGGGGGGGGGGAAGGAGGATGTGAAAGATCAAATATTAAAGACACCATCTCAAATTCTAAGCTAGCAAAGATTGAACCAGTTGGAATGTCCTGGCTTCAGGTTTCATGTGGTAACTTCAGTAATTTAGCAAATCTGTTTTCTCCATGAAAGGCCTGTTCTGGACCAGTGGTTTTGGTCTCCTTAAATCAAAGGCCTCCACAAAACTTTTTTTTTAAAGAAGTTTTCTCTCCATTAGTTTTACAAGAGTACCTTGCATCTGCCAGGTGTATAGGAGTGGGTTTTAATGGGACTCCTGTGACAATAGTTTACTTATTTGATACTACAGTCTGCAGCCTGACTTTACACTCTGCAGCATCACTGCAGAGCAGTGACAATCCTGTGCATGGAAAGCCTCCTCAATGAACTGCAAACCTGAAACATTGCTGTAATGGAAGGCAAGAAATGTTCTTCCATTTGGTGGCAGAGTGGGATTGAGCTGTTTAGGAACAGAAGTATAATTTTGAAGTGCTGTCTCTGAACCACCTTGGTAGTAGTGAAATTATAGCATTTGAGTTTATAGCAAGCGTGTCTGTTTATTAGACTTCAGACAGCCAGAGCATGGCAGTTGTGGTGTTACAGATGTAGTGAGTAAGGGTACAAGGGAAGTATAGGGAGCAGATCGCATCCTGCTTTTTTGGTACAAAACACCTAATTTTTTCCAACCATAAGTTGTTCTTATAGGACAGCTGTTTTGCTGCATGGAGGTCTCTTGTTTAAATTCAGGTATCATCTTTGTGCCATTCTTGCCCACTGAAACTTGTCTCACTTCCCACACTTCAACAAAATAGTAAACGTACCTTGGCAGCAGCTGTCACATGGGTCTGTATGCATTAATCCTTCTTGTGCCCTGAAGCACAGAATACTTGTTGATGCTTTACTGAAATAGTTAGCTGGTGTAGCATAGACAAAAATGAAATGGTCAAACTTCTGAGCCCCAGCTCTTTGCAGACCGAGGTAGCTGTCACTGTACGTGGAGCAGGAACTAACCTGTGTTATTACTTTTTTTTTTTAACCACGGGATATGCTTAATCCATTTTTAACCTGGTAGTATTATTTAAATGTTAAACTTGTCACAATCTAATCCATGTTGCATTTTTACTTTTCCAGAATCTGTTACAAAAGAAGCTGATGATGATGGTGATGAAGATGATGAAGATGATGATGATGATGATGATGATTCTGAAGTTAAAGAAGAAAATGGTGTATTGGTTTTGAATGATGCAAACTTTGACACTTTTACTGCTGACAAGGACACTGTGTTGCTGGAGTTCTATGCACCATGGTGGGTTCACAGCCTGCAGTACCTCCTTAGGTGCAGGATGGAGTAGCTGCTGGGGGTTTCATGACAGCACACACCCTAAAAGTGAGCTTGGACTGCAATTTTAAAGATGACACAGGAGTAGCTTAGCTACAGGAGAAGCACTGGACTTTGCCGTAGTCCAGGGTAGGAGACAGTTCTGGTGGTGTGGAGATACCCTTTTCCCTGTCCCTGCACCATGCAACAGACAATAGTCTACCCTTTCTCCACAGGTGTGGGTCATGCTGAGGGATCCCATGCTAAGGGAAGCCCTGGTTCTACCCATGCTTTGTGCCTGTCAGGGAACAGAAACAGTCCCATTGAACCACAGAAGAGTTGTGCAGTGTGGTCTCCCAGCCTGCTATTGTGTCCTTGAGCTGGGCCCACTGACATCTTGTGCATTTCCTCATCTAGGTGGTGGAATGGAGAAGGCTTCTATAGTAGGGCTATTGCTAGAAGGTTTTTCTTTCAAATCTCTGTCCTTGTAGGAAGGGTGTGGTGTAAGGACATAACTTGTTCGTAATATCAATTTAAAAAGTGCTTCGTACATCTACCCAGTGCTGGTAATTCTACTGTCTTACCAGGGCCCACAGTAACACTGGTGTGCTCAGGGGAGCAACAGTGAACTTACCCACATATAACTGAGGTAAACAACTTAAGCCAGATTGTATCTTATCTTGCATTCTTATGGGTAAAAATGATGGGGATGGTTAGTGGGGCAAAACAAGAGTGGAATATATTTTCAGTCAAGTTGCTGAGTTAGTGGTGCGGCCAGAACCTCTTTTCCTTTGTGGCTTAAATGATATATAGGCAACTTACTCATTTGTCCTTTTCTAGTCTTTGAATAGAGGGGGGGGAATGTAATCTGACTTGAGGTGGAGCTGCATCTTAACAAGCGCCACTCTTACTACAGAGAATCCCAAACCTGCTTGGCTGTAGGTACTATTTCTACAGCTGTAGTTTGCCTGCATGAAAGCTGAATGTGAAGGTTAATTTAGCCACGGTTATCACAGACTAAATACTTTTTTTTTTTCCACTCTTCCCTCCTGCTATTGAGAGGCTAAGGAGTATAGGTTATCTGATACACACTACTACTTCTTCATTCTATTCTTCATTTTCCTGGTTTCACCTTCAGCTTGTCAAGCTATAGTCAGCTTTTCTTACATGGGTATTCTTTGTTGTGCTAGCTTTTGCAGCAGGAGCCTCTCTTCCTGAAGAGCTCTGGTGTGGCAAGAGAGGGTAGGTGCTGTGATACCATGGTGGGTGTGAGATTTCATTAAGCCAACTTAATTACTGGTTCACTTTTTCTCTTTATTCAATTTCAGCTTCTGACTAGAGAAGATTAACCTGAATTAGGGAGAAGCTGAAGTCTGAGTGAGACTATATTTAGGGAGTGGGGAGGAAAGAGAATCACGGAACAAGGTTTTCAATATTATTGTAAAATAAATTAATTTCTTTTTATGATGGCTTTAGAAAACATGGAAATATGTTGCCTCTTGAATGAAGGGGAGGGACCATAGAAAACCAGAAGAGGTTGGGATTTGAACAAACAGCCCATTAGCTGCAGTTACCCTCCATATCTCTCTATCTGAAAACATAGCAATGCAAACATTCTTATGCTGAGGTTGTGAATATCTGGAAATGCAGAGTAGTAAAATACTCCTGTGGGTTTGTTGTGACTTGTGTATCTACTTATCTTCCTCTGTCAGGTGTGGGCATTGTAAGCAGTTTGCTCCTGAATATGAAAAGATAGCCAAAACTCTGAAGGAAAATGACCCTCCTATTCCAGTTGCCAAAGTAGATGCTACTGCAGCCACTTCACTAGCAAGTCGTTTTGATGTCAGTGGCTACCCAACCATCAAAATCCTGAAAAAAGGCCAACCTGTTGACTATGATGGCTCTCGGACAGAAGAGGGTAAGCACCAGTCCTTTGCAATTTTCTGTAACAAAGAAGAAAGTGTATGCTTTTGCTTTTAATGTGACTGTTTTGTTCTCAAGTCACTTAAGCAGAATAATATTATGAAGGCTGAAATTTTGCTTGTCTTCTCAATTGGCTGCACCCTAGAGGATACTTATGCAGGTAGTGGGTAGTGCTGTTACTGATGGAAGGCTTCTAGAAATATGACTTGACTAGCAGAGGAGGTAGTCTCATGCTTGCTGAAGGATTAGCTAATAAGAAACATCTGGTCTGTGTATTGACTTCATATAAAACCACTTGTTTCTTGCTTATTGAATGTGTCCAACCTCAGAGCAGGGGGAAAACTGCCTTTTTGGTCTGTTTTGAGATTAAATTCATGTGCTATGGTGCTGCAAAGTACATATCCATGCTCTCCAGAAATAAGATGCTCTGTGGGGTGAAGGGACTTTCTTAAGCAATTAAAGACTTTCTTGGCAATACCAACAATGAAGTAAAGCATAAAGGAGCGAGCTTAATGGAGAAAGTGTTCTCATGTAAGCTTGACAGTATTTGGGCCAAGACCACGCTTGCCACACTGATCTAAAATTCTTGATACAAACTCTTGCATTTCTTATGCTACTGGTATGATGATTCAACTTGCTAATTGAGCTGTTGAACTGTATTTCAGCAATTGTGGCCAAAGTCAAGGAAGTTTCTGACCCCAATTGGACCCCTCCACCAGAAGCGACACTGGTATTGACCCAGGATAATTTTGACAACATTGTGAATGGTGCTGACATAATACTGGTGGAGTTCTATGCTCCATGGTAAGCAATAAGGTAGTCACCTGTACTTTCCTAGCTCAGCTGGCCTGAACACGCTTGGTGAACCTGTTTTCTTTTATGTACCTTCTAAAGAGGCTTGCCCTATGCAGGTTTGTGTAGGTCTGATGTTTATTAGTGCTAATCAGGACCTAGGATCACATCACAAATCAGTTCAATACTAGACTGGCTCTGTATCAGCAAGGGATGGCCTCCAAAACTACATGGAATGAAAATTGTTCATATTTGTTAATTTGAGAACAGATTGAGACACAGAAAACCAAAGATAGTTTGTCTTTAATTTAAAAAAAGTGTCTAAAAATTAAGCTACATGTAGTAATGTGGGACCAGACATAGAGGCTGGCTTCAGGTTGGAGAGAAGTCTTCCTAGACCAAAGTGTCCTCTATACATTAAATAGCCCCATTTCTACATTGTCCATTCTACAAGACTTAACTCTTTCACTTCAGAGGTAGAAAGTACATAGCAGGACTTGGGACTTACAAAAACTTCCCTCTACTCTCCTTCCCTAGGTGTGGACACTGCAAAAGGCTTGCTCCAGAATATGAGAAGGCTGCCCAGGAGCTCAGCAAACGTACACCTCCTATTCCCTTGGCTAAAGTAGACGCCACTGCAGAAACTGAGCTTGCAAAGAAGTTTGATGTTACCGGCTACCCAACTCTGAAAATCTTCCGCAAGGGCAAACCTTATGACTACAGTGGACCACGAGAGAAATACGGTATTGCAACTTCTGCTTTTTCCTCTTTTTTGAGGGCTCACTACAAATGTTTTCATGTCTCTGTAGGACTTGCTAATTTAACATCATAGCAATGGTACTTGGGGGAATGTGAAAAACTGTGCTCTAATACAGAGGCCAGCTGTATAAATTTCTATCTAATCTTTATGACATCTTATGGTGGTACTACAAGCTCCTTTTAATATAAACTAAGTTAAATACACATGGTGAAGCATGGACAGTATGAAAAAATGGGCAGCCTTTAATTGCACTGGAACGCACTGTAAGGGCTGGCAAAATGTTCAGTATTAGGTCTTGATAAGAGGAAAGACTTAAGACTAGCCAAATAGAACTTTGGCTATAGCAGGGTCTAGAATTTTAAAAAGGAGGGTTACCTGAAAGATCAGCTGATATCTTCTTGAACTTTAGCTTGGTGTCACCTCTTCTGAAACCAACCTGAAAGAGAAGATCTAGAAATACAGGTTTAAAGACTTGAACTGAGGTTTTGCTTATTTGGTCTTTTAGTTATTGTGGGAAGGCTTCACAAAAAGAAAGGTATCCATGGGGAATGTATTAAACAGTGTTGTAGAGGAAATGCCTAAATCTTTCAGTTCAATAAATATTCTAAGCAACTTTTGGGGGGCGGGTTTATCTCGCAGGTATTGTCGACTACATGATTGAACAGGCTGGTCCTCCATCCAAACAGATTCAGGCTACCAAGCAGGTACAGGAATTTCTGAGGGATGGGGATGATGTCATCATCATTGGTGTCTTTAGTGGAGAGAACGACAAAGCCTATCAGCTCTATCAGGAAGCAGGTAAAGAATGCTTTAAAATACTAATGAAATGTATGTTTCATTGAGGTTATGTCCAGGACTTTGGGCATGGAGACGTCCTTTATTTCCACTCTTAATTTAGTGAGGGAGATTGGAGAGGAATAAGAGGAAGTGATTGAAGGGTGGTTTTCTACTTTTACTGAATAAAAAAGCTCACACCATATTTTGAGGTTATAACTAAAGCATCAGCCAGTCACAGGAGATGGCCTCCTCTTGCTATTGTGTCCCTAAAAACATGTGGATGATAGAGGAGGGAAAATTCCTATCCAATGAACAAATTGCAAGTTCTTGGCTTAAAGCTTTGCCAGCTGCTATTGCTTGTTTCGTATTTATACGTCCAAAGGCTGGGCTCTGCCAAACTTTTTTGGTATGGGAGGGCCTGGAGGAAGAATACATCAGCCCCCTCTATATCAGTATAGCTAGACCATTCCTGTCAGTGTTGAGTCTTAAAACATTTGATGTAACACATTGATGGTCCTGTCAACCATATTTGCTACCCACAGAAAATGCTAAGCACTTGAAGTGCTCAGTCTCTTTAATAAATCCCAGTTTCTCACACGATTCTACTTGCAGCCCCTCTTGGTTTCTGCCAGAGCCTTGAGACCAGTGTGGGCAGTTCTTCTCCCCCTGGCTATGCCTGCTTTTGGGGCTGCCTTCCTTTATAGTTTGATTAGGAGCTGATTTGGTTGCTTCAGCATGGCAAGATACAAAACTTTCCCAGGCTGCCCCAAAGCAAATAGATTGACTAGGTGACCTTGTGAGTTTCTTTACAGCTCTACTTTCTGCTATCTGGGGAGAAGCCTAGAGGAAGGAGACTGATAAACAAATACCTGTGTTGCTGTATATGTTTTGGAAGCTATTCCAAGGTTTTTGAATAAGTAGAATAAATCATCAAATTGATGGGTTCTTAAACAGCATTCCTATAGTGCTAGTCCAGGTGTGTGTGTGTGTGTAGGCTTTTCAACCCTGGATGCAACTTTAGGTTGTTCCATGTCCTACTGAGAATGGGAAGAGGGTTTCCTTGCAAGTGCAGTCTCAAGATTTCAGCTGTAGGCTGTGGGTTCAATTCTTGATGACCTTTTCTTCTCCCTGACCTTAATTTTTCAGCTAACGGTTTAAGAGAAGATTACAAGTTCCATCACACGTTCAGCAACGAGGTTGCAAAACTACTGAAAGCATCTCCAGGAAAACTGGTTGTCATGCAGCCAGAAAAATTTCAGTCGAAGCATGAGGCCAAGATGCATGTTTTGGATCTTAAAGTGAGTAGCTTGTCCAATGCTGGCTAAGCTTTTTGTGAAGATTGAAGGTTCCTTTTCTTTGTATATATGAGCAGTTGGCATCTTCCTGTTGAAAGTACTACCCTAAATGTTTGAGGCAACTTGTTTGTCCCTCGAAATTGCATTGCTTTTTTTGAGGAAAAGTTTATGAAATTAACCCAGGGGTTATATACACAAATAATTTACCATTACAGTACTTGGTTTAAGGGTAGAATACTAAATTATTTTTAGTGCTCAAGAATTTGAAGAATATGGTGAAAGCATTGTTTATGACATGCCCTGTTTCTCATTCATGCATGCATCAATATTAGTTTTCAGAAGTGTGTAAGAGAAATGCCACTTAATTTATCTGAACTTTTTTCCAAATGTTTTTAAGCAGGACTCTACAGATGGATCAGAGATCAAAGAGCACGTGCTGAAATACGCTTTACCTCTAGTTGGTCATCGTAAGCCTTCCAATGATGCTAAAAGATATGCTAAGCGTCCTCTAGTGGTTGTCTATTATTCTGTAGACTTCAGTTTTGATTATCGTGTTGGTGAGTTAGCTAAGGTTATCACTTCTCCACTTTGGGTGAAAGCAAGCAGTAGGTAACTAGAATTTACTAATTAAGTTATATTGGTGTGTTTTCAGCTACACAGTACTGGAGAGGCAAAGTCCTGGAAGTGGCCAAAGACTTTCCTGAATATGTGTTTGCTGTTTCTGATGAGGAAGATTATTCTTCTGAAATAAAAGATTTGGGCCTGCTTGAGAGCGGAGAGGATGTCAATGTTGCCATTCTGGATGAAGGTGGCAAGAAATTTGCCATGGATCCAGAAGAGTTTGACTCTGGTGTACTCAGGCAGTTTGTACTGGCCTTCAAAAAAGGTACAGTTTCTAAAATGGGGTTCTCCAAGCCACTTGTTGGGTTTTTTTTTTAACCTTTGCTTTCGAAGAGTTTTTGCTGAGGCAATGGCCGCAAAGTTGTGTGCCTGAAACCTCAGTGTTATGTGGCTTAAAGCTTTGGGATGTTGTAGTTTTAATTTTAATCTTGGTTCATTAACTTTGCTTGAACTATGCTGTGGCATCTAGCTATAGTCTAAAACTGAGCATGCTTGGCAAGCCTAAAATGTCCTTGCAGCTCAGAAGTGTGAGTTGATTGCTCATATTTAGGACTAGTATAACAGTTTACTACATTGTGCATGTACAGCCATAAAAAGAGAGAAGGGTTCTAGGGAATTGTGAAACAAATTGTTGCCCATAATTCATGAGGTTATTATGCTAAAATGTCACCAGCAAGATAGCCCATGTTTCATCCAGAGGCAAGTTCATTTACTGGTGCAGTGCTTGTTCCTGGTGGGATGATTTACTCCTGCCCTTCCTCCTTGGGGGAGGTCATAAGGATTGCTCTTACCATATTCTAACAATGCTGTGTGTTTTGTTTCCTTCTAGGAAAACTGAAGCCTATTGTGAAGTCCCAGCCAGTGCCAAAAAACAACAAAGGGCCTGTGAAAGTGGTAGTGGGTAAAACTTTTGATACCATAGTAATGGATCCAAAGAATGATGTTCTCATAGAGTTCTATGCCCCATGGTGTGGACACTGCAAGAAATTAGAACCGGTGTATACTGAGCTAGGCAAAAAATACAAGAATGAGAAAAATCTAGTCATAGCCAAGATGGATGCTACTGCCAATGACGTGACAAGTGACCACTACAAAGTGGAGGGATTCCCCACTATCTACTTTGCTCCGAGGGACAAGAAGAACAACCCTATTAAATTTGAAGGCGGGGACAGAGATTTAGAGCATTTGAGCAAATTCATAGAGGAGCATGCAACAAAACTCTCCAGAACAAAAGAAGAGCTTTAGATAGGATGAGGGTGGTGAAGAAATTTTTTTGTACATTGTAGCTAAAAAGAAGTTACTGACAAAACTTGTGTAAGAGAAGAAATAGGCAGTTTGAGCAAGGAGATTATTGAGCAGTAAAGCAATTGCAGTATCTTTTTTTTTAATATGGCAGAAGAGTTTTTTGGACACTGAACTTCTCTGATATGAATGTCTTGCATTAGTTACTGTTTTGATCTTTGGAAAAAATACAGCCTTTATTTTTTGTGACTATCTTGAGCTTGATTATTTGACTCCAGTGCAACTGTTTAAGTTAAAAGTTATTTACCAAAAAGAGAACCAGATCTGTCTGTCTGCCAAACAGTTCTTTGTCTTACTTGTTGGTATGTTTATGGACGGGAGCAGTGTTTTGAGCCAGTCTCATTCATGTGACTATATCACTGTATTCATTGCTGAGGGTAAGAATGGGAGTTTTCTAAAGTGTGGACAAGTTATTCAGTCCTATTGAGATTAGATGCAGTGACGTGCTGACTAAATGTGCTCTAGACCTGTCTACTTTTGCTTTGTGCCCCTGTTTAGAGAGGGTGATGCTGAAATAGCAGGTTTTTCCAATTTACTTCTCTTTACTAGTACATATTGACTCCTTTACACCTTAGCCTTCCCAAGTATATTTTGGAGTTATTGAAGTCTGGCAGAAAGAGCATCTAGTAAGTGGTAAAATGCTGGGATTCTGGTATTGGATCAGTATGCTACCATCTCCTTTCTTTTTGCAGAGAGGAAAGTTATTCTCCTTTGTGGAGGCAGACTGAGACCTCTTGATGGACTTTATTGACTTTATTCCTGTGGCAGTTACTGCAGGTACAAAGGATGATTTCATCTACTGTCTTCTTCACTTGGCAGTATGTGCATTTGAAAGTGATTTTGATCTTGAGTGTCTCAGTTCAGATATGCCATAAATTCATGGGCCACATTGGGGTGGCAGGTTTATATAGTCCAGCAGTACTTTCTGCCTCTTCTGAGTTGTGATGCTGCGGTGCACGTGACTTCAGTGTCACTGAGGCAGTTTTGATACCTATTTCATCCTCTTTCATTTTATGGGTAGTGTTTCTCTCCTGTCTTCTATCTTGCAAAAGGTCTGTATCATCCATCTTCCTTCAATATTTCCTTGCTGCATTAGTTCTCAACTTTTTTGGAGGGTGTGTAAGTCTAAAACCACTTCCCCAGAAGAAAAAAAGATTTGAGTGATGCAGCTTTTTGTATCGCAAGGGTGTAAACCCTTAAGATGTAGTCCAAGGACCCAAAAGACCCTACAAGAAGGTGACAAACCCCATCCTTTCCTACTGCACTTTGCATCCCTGTTGAAGGAATGTGCCTCCCTGCTGCCTTAATCCTCACTGACTGTAACAACAACGTAGAGAAGCATGATTATCTAATTATCCTTGCAGAGGTGTACGAGACTGCATGAAGTCTTTCTCTTAACGGTTTAGCTGAAGCTACTGAACAAAGCTCACCAGTAGATTATGAATGAAGGGGACAGTATCAAATCTCCACAGAGTGCTAGGGTGTGCTTGAATGCTATTCAGCTTCTGTTGTTGATCAGCAAAAGCTGGGAAGTGCTAAGCAACTATTCATGATCAGGTCTCAATTGCTGTTTTGTGTTAAACCAGTGTAATAATTCACTTCAGGTCCTGCCATTGTCAATCTTCTGTTTTCATAGTAGAGGGCTTTTTCTCCTCTGTCCTGAAGTATACAGATAGCTGTTAAGCTTAGGCAATATCTCACAGGACTCTTACCAAGTGCATTTTCTTCCCATCGTTAGCCTTCTTTTTTTGTTTGGAGCTTTTCTGTAGAGCCTTCAAAAACCATTATCTGTGATAAATGTCTGTGTGCAGGCAACAGGACTGAGATCAGACTTAGCTGAATGATAGCTTACATTAGAAGTGACTTTTTTTCAGCTTTAGAAAGTACACATAAGCCAAGTAGCAAGTCATGTCTACCAGTTGAGATCAATTCAGTTCGTCAAAGTAGGCCAGACTCTTAAAATCAGTTCTTAAACATAGTTCAGGTTCTATTCCTCTGCAAATATGTTGCTTAATACCGCAGGGATCTATACTGCTCCTGCTTAGTAATAAGTTTCAGGCTTGTAGGGATTTATTCCAAAACAGATGTGTAAACAACAGGAGGATATGGATAAATAGGGACATATAGAAAGGAGGGTGAAAGTCCCTTATTGGTGGTGGGAACTACAGTCAAGGCTGAAGCTCCAGTCTTTCTTGGGACAATTAAGTGTTGAATATAAGAATTTCTCACTTTTTCTTCTGTAGTCTTCCTTCTCCCAGCAGGAGCTGGCACCACTCTGGGTAAAACACAACTTCTCCAGCCTGCTGGGAGCCCTTGTGGCACTAAAAGGCAAGGACAGGGGAGTATTCAAGATGTGCTTGTAAGGTGCTTCTGCTGTTTTGTTCTTCCTTGCCTTTGCAGGTGGAGGCAGCCTAGTTAGTACACAGTTACTTCAGGGCTGTGCTCAAAAACTGGATTTATTTTTTTCTGGAGCAGTAGTGCTTAAGTCAGAGCTGAATAAGGAAAAGGAATACAGTAGTTGTATTATTGCTAGATTAGTTTATTGACAACTGTGAGCTGCTAGGGCAGGCAGCATTAGCCCAAGTAGGTTATGTGTTTAGGTTATGAGCAACAGAGGGAATGAGGATTTGATCTGTCCTTACACTAGTATCATCTGGCCCCACTTCCTGTGAGTCCTTGGCTGTGCCACACACCTTATCATAATTGATGTATTTGTCTTTAATTACTTCCTAGCAAGATAAAGATACTGTTGCCTCTCAACTTTGGGCAGTCATACTGGAAAGCAAACAGCTTTCCTTAGCTCCAGTATCCCATCCCCTGCTGCGAGCACTACCAGCATCACATTGCCTTTCTGGGATGGCTACATCATTAGGTCTGTCTCTTTTCTACAGAGAGAGACAGCTTTCTACCTGACAAGGTAGAATACTGCTGTGATTGCCTTTTCAGGGGCATAGGTCATACCACCTTCTGGAATTTGTTAAATTTATTATGCATGTCTGCTTCTCCCTTCCTGGTGTGTTAGGATGTTTTCCTAAGCATCCTAAACTCTTAAAGCAATACTGAAGTACTACTGATTAGCCTTGGTCTTCCTTTCTTATAGAAGAAAAAGAAGAGAGGAGAGGAAAAAAAAAAAAAATTGCATGTAGTGCAGAAGAGTTGAGGAGCACCTCTCACTTGCTCTTAGCTACAGCTGCAGGAGCATATGACATCATTTCTGATTCTAGTTCCAGGTGGAAGATAGCCTGTAGCTTATGCTTCAGCCTGAGACCAATTTGTGTAGTAGTAACAGTTCCTCATTAGGCTCCAAGGAGACTGGCCTGGTGTAAATATCTCCCCCACATGCATCTTCTGGAAAACAAACAAAAATACTGTAAATTGTAGTACCTCTAAGTAGTCAGACTTAAGACTTTTTCAGGGACCCTTCCTTTCTCTGAAGGATCAAGGACTGAAGTAGGCACAGTCTGTGCACTAGCACAGTCAGAACTCCTTGTGGAGTAAGTTTGTCTGTACTGTCTGTGGGACTTCGAAGGGGACAGTAAATGCTGGCCTGGGGTCTTGATAGTGCATTAAGTGCTAGCTTTTTTCATAGTGGGAGAGATTGTCAGCAGTAGAGGGACATATCTCTTTGCAATTGAGATTATTACTTGGTTTCTACTTAAAACAATTTTATACTTAAAAATTGTTGATTATGGTGGTACCTGGGTATAACCCAAGATTTGGCTGTTAGCAAGCAAATAAGGCACTGCAGAGCTGGAGACTACTCCACAAAATTTACCTGTCCTCTTGTCCATAAGGCTATGTGTTGAGCAAATGGGCTTCTGAGAAGTAGAATATGAATGAGAATATACTGATACAGGCTAAAGGCTTTTCAAAAAGTAGCATTACTTGTAGTGGTTAAGACTTGTGTCCTTTCTTTTGTGGTAGGCAAAAGAAGCCACTGCAAACCCTTTGTGTTCCAAAAGGCTTTTTGCTCACAGCCTGCATTGGTAATGGACAAGGATAAGAATGAGCATTGCAGTCTGTATGCTCAGCCCTTGATGTATGGTGATGCCTACATCGAGCCCTCTGCAAACAAGTACATAATCCACTTAGTGAAACTGATATAGAGCCTTGTATTTGTTAAGCAAGTTGGCTTTGGTTTGCTGTGCTTAAGTTGCAGAGCTCCTCCTTCTGCACTGAAAAAGGGATCTGTTAATAGCTGTAGCTGAAGATACTGAAATGCCATAGCACCTTGCCGCAGTTGCCAGGCACTTCTGGACTTCAGCTAGTAGTGCTGTAGAGCATGAAGAGTGCAGGCATTGCAGGAATTGCTGCGCTGCATTCATCAAGGGAAGGCTCCCAGTTACAAGCTACAAAGGCCTCCTTTTCCTGACTGGATGTTAGACCCAGGGTAGGATGCATGAAGCCATATAGCAGCCACGGACAGGAGAAACTTCTTCCTATGTGACCTGCCTTGATATCTGTGCCCAGAATCCCCCAGAGCTCACACATCTGCTTGTTTTCTTTCCAGCTTCTTTGGAGGTTGCTCTGCCCTGAAGCCAATTCCTTTAGACAGCTGTGCATGCTTTCAGGAGCCACAGACTGGTATCATGTTAATATGCTGGAGTTTGTGCCATGAACAGCTGATTTTATATGAAGCCACAGGTCAGTTATCTGACACTTTGCAGCATTTCTTTCTGCACCTTTCCTGAATGTCTGAACAAACTCCCCAACCACAAACACATAAAATCTAAATTATCATGTCTTAAGTAGTCTCACTCGGCCTCTGCTAAGTCTGGAAGGACCTGGTTATTCTGTGTTTAGTTTCCAATTATAGAAAGGAAGAGATCTTCTCTGTGCATTACCATGAATCATTACATTAGAAAGGTGGATATTTCAGTTTCAGAAGTGCTGTTTGTTCAGGTCCCAAGCTCTGTGTGGCTTAATTAACAAAAAGGCAAAGGAGATAAAGCTATATTTAATCTAATTATGCAAAGACAACCCTTATCATGAGCACTAACCAAATCCTCTGATGAATTTCCACATGCTGGGGTTTCTTCATAGTGAAAGCTGATGCTTGTAAGTCTGCTCTTGATTAACGCCCTCCTACTGAATTTCAGGAAGGCTACTGTAACTTAAACACAAGTGTGTTTTGCCTTACAGTAGGGGAGAGTTATTCTGCAATGCAACTTGGTAAATAGCTGCTCAGAATGATAGAAGCAGAGTAAAAGCAGAGTAGAAAGTAGGCTCAGGAAAAAAAAAAAAGCACAACTCGAATTTCCATGAAGTCAGAGAAGGCTAGACAGGAGCATTTACTCACCTCTTCTGATTGCTTTACATATCAGGCCACAAGTTCTCAGCTGCTTACTTTCTATGTTCAGCTTAATATCTTGTATTTAACAGATGCATCTGGTCCAAAAAAAAGCATGCACCACAAGCAAATCATAACTAAGTGCTGCTGCTACCCTAGTATTGATTTCTGAACCACAGAATGCATTCAGGAAATGGAACATGTCTCTTCAAAGTGGTACTGCTTTGAGTACAAGAAGGCAGTTTTGCATTCACTTGCCATGTGAAATATTTCATATGTTGCTTTTGCTAATGCCTTGGGACAGTAGATTTTAGTCATGCATTTTGGCTCTTCTGTTGTTCAAGTTGGTTATGGTATTTCATAGTCTCAAGATGATCTAACAACACAAGGATAGCCTGTAAAACTTAAATAGCTTAATTAAGCTGTAGCTTTTCCCAACCTGCAGCTCTTCCCAGACACCCTAGTGCAAGAGCGGTTGAGCTTTGTTCAAGATCCTTTCCCAGAGTCTGAAGCAGCAGCAATAGAGCACATCACTGCAGCAGATGTAAAGTGAGAGAGGTGTTTACTGGTATAGTAACCAGTCTATTGAAATGTAAGTGGCCTTACTAATCTGCCTGCCTTATTTTTCTGAGAGATCACCCTTTATCTTCAATGTGGACAAACTAGTTCATCTTTTCTAAGTAAAGTCACATTTTAAATAAAAAAGTCATGGGGGCTTTGTTTTTCATTCATTTGCTGTTCTCATTCACCATAAGTATTAAGGAGTTCCTTGAAGCACACTACTTTCTATACCAGTGCAGCAGTGGGTGTAAGTGTGGCACTTCCTTGTACTGAAAGCTGCCTGAAAGAAGGGTTATGGATCAAAAAAAAATCTTTCTTCAGTCAGTGATGTGACAACAGCTTCAGGGCTACAAGACATTCAGTGTTGGGTTGTGGGGTTTTTTTTTCCCTTAATGCTGCAGCCTATTTTCCTGAGGATTGTAGGAAGGGTCAACCTTCATCAGACATAGTGTGTAAACACTTCAGCCTGAGGGGATCCTTGGGACTATGGATATATAAGGAACAAGTCTTCCTTGTGGCTGTGAAACACTGCACTTTGAAAGACCAAACCTAACTCCTTGATGAAAATTATATTGCTCGGAAAGGAAGGAAATGAGGGTATACTGCACATAACTAATCTTGAATCACAGGCACTACAGATACTCACCTGTATATGCCACTAGCAAAAAACAATCAAAAACCATGAGGGCAAGAGTATCTGGGAAAACACTTAGTTTTCAGCTCAGATAAAGAGTAAGTAGAACAGTGTGAAGATGTTCTAGTGGGCGTTGTAGATATTTCATTACTGGGGGGGGAAGGCAAACTAGTTTGGTTTGAAACCTTTCCTTTTCATTTTATCACCAGCTAAAATCAGTAACCAAGTTTGACCCTACATTTTTAATGGTGATAAAAGAATGAATGAGCAGTACCTGACCTAAGAGAGGTGCTTCTCTAATAAACAAATAAACTAAGGTTGACTTCAGAGAGTCCATCAAATGCATTCAAAAATGTATTGCTGGTCTCACCACCAGCAAGAAGTAATTATTTTGTGGTTCACTGCTGTGTGTGGTATTTCCTTTCTCCTAGGTCAAGTTTTCTTTTCTTTCTTTTATTACATTGAATCCCATGTTAAGCTTTCAGAGTAAGAAAGATATATCCAGCATTAGGGTGGCAACAAATGTTCCTCATCTCAAGCCAGGATTTACTAAATCGAGTAAAAGACTCGGTATCTGAAAACAGACTGGTCCCTGCAGTGGAATGTAAAGTCTGAAGACTGGTATCTGGGATGCACCTACCGGGAAAAATCCTTGGGGGTGGAGAGAATTAAGCACCTCACACCAGACAAAACTGAAAACAAACATGGTGAGGAATAAGGAGCAATCAAGCTCCAGCCAACATGAAATGATGCTTAGGCAGATTTCCTGAGGTCATGAGAATGTCCTTGCAGTCTGTGATCCTCAGCATAAAAATTCTTTTGGAAAGCAGGTGACTAACATGCTCCATTGAAGAATTTGTCTTTAACCAGGCTGTGACCCTCCACATTTTTATGATGGTGGTTATAGCACCTGCCTAAGGTCAAGGAGACTTTATCCCCTTCCAAAAAAATGCTTGGATGTGCATCTCTTGAGACAGTACTCTACCTGTCAGAGACAGATAGATTGTCACTTCTGCTGTGTCTTTTTAGAGAAATGAAAATCTGTTAAAGGAGAGAAATGGAACAAAACTTCACTGCATAGCTGAGGGAGAGGACTGGCTTACTGATCATATTCATAGAGCAGGCATGTCCTTCTCACCTGATGCTTAGATCTGACCTGCATTACACTGGAACAAGGCAGCCCAAGAGAACATTGGACAGAGGTAATGAATGCCCCAGCTACTTCACCTGGTGTGCAGGGCTGCTGCTCACAGCTCACCCAGTTGGTATGGCTGTGGAGGAAGCTGGAGGGTGCACCTCCTCCTCACCACTGCAGGCACAGCAAAGAAGGTGGGAGAAAAGGTGGTTTGAGAATTACCCCTCAGTGCTACTTGCTTTGGGGAAAAGACTTCTGAATATCATGTCCTTTAAATGAAAGAGTTGGACTGAGGCAAGAAAGTATGGAGCTGAAGGCAAGAAAAGGAAAGGAAAAAATGGATGGAAGAGAACAAAGTATGAGTGAGAAGGGAAACAGATTAAAAAACCAAAAAGGTAGGAAAACCAAAGGTAATAGGAGCAATGCAATACTTAAACATCTCTCTCTTATTTCAAAAGACAAGATTTTTTTCCTTCCCCAAAAAATATTAAATATCATTTTCTGGTTTGTTGTGATTTATTTTTGTTTGGTTGGGGTTTTGTTTGTTTGTTTGCATTTTCTCTGTAAACCTGCATTAATTATTTTTCTGCATTAAAACATAAGTTTACCATGTAGTAATTTCGAACCCTGTTGGCACATCTTTTCTCCTTATATGCCAAAACTATTGATGCCTTTAACTTCCAGACCCCCACACCTGGTGATTTAAGATACAGCAGCAGACTAAATGTACCTTTATAAGTGCTCCAGTGTGATCTGAAACTCCCATTATCTGACCTGGTATACTTTCAAAAGTGAGGTTCTGCTGCTTCACCAAACTACTTAGCAATACTTTTAATTGTGCTAAGTTGTATGTATTCATAAATGTGTTTGTATTCATAAAGAAGTAATAGTTTTCAAAAACTACTAATTCAGGTATTTCCATTTTCCTCAGAAATCCTTTGTTGTTTTGTTTTTTCCTGAGGAAGAACAGAGAGGTGTCTGCCTATTATTTCAAAATTAAAAGAAAAACAATCTTACATCTCTAGTTCTCTGTGCTGTCCAGCCTTCCTTCAAACCACCTTTAGCTTAGAAATGCCCTGACTTCCTCAGTCTTTGGCTCTTGGCACGTGCCTGTGTTTCCCAAGCCCCCATTTTGGATCATCCATCAATTGTCCCTTCCCACAAAATCTCAGAGTTTCTTCTAACACATGCAAACCTAGTGTGCTCTTGAGTTTCCTCTGGAGCTCTGAAACTCTGACTCATTAAGCCCGACTTGCAGCAGAGACAGATTTGGCAGTGGTACTATGCTGCCCATTTGCTTCTTTCCCATTTCCCTACTCTCAGCCCTGGGAAAAGGGGTGCAAAGGCCATCAAGCATTTTGGCTCAGTAACCCAGCTAAAGGCAAGGCTGTGGCTGTAAGGAGCACACGGGGACTTTGTGGCTGAGCATGTCTTCATCCTCGCTGTCACCCTGGTGCCTGGACAGAAAGGAGCGATGCTGGTCCCTGTTGCATTGCACTCAGCTATCCCCACACAGTTTGGAGCTGTAAGGTGCAGTTACGTTCCATGTAGCAAATTCTGTCTCAGAGGGTGATGTCAGTTAGGAGCATGCTGGAATGCCTTTGGCATGTCGCCAACTGTTAATCTACGTTAACGGCTAATGTTCTGTGTTCTGGAGGTTGCAGGCAGCGTCAGGCAAAACTGAATCACACAGAATTGGGCTCAAAATGTGGATATTGAGAAAACAGGTGCTGGATTCTTACATATTCCGAAATTCATTTTCTCATTCTTGCGAGTACTTTCCCTTACACTTAATCAAACGGAGAGACTGCTAGCGGTGGGTGAGAAATGTGGTGGATCAAAAACGCTGCGGGGTCCGCTTGAGGTGCAAAAGACTAGTCAAGTGCAGTAGTGGGAAGGGGGGAAAGAGAGAACGAGGAGATCAATCTGTAACTGACTGTGAACAATCAATTGAGATAACCCACTACCTTCGGACCAGCCGAAAGCATTAGTTGTCTCCAAAGGTATTTAGACCTCCAAGATCTTTATACTTCAAGGTTATGTCTAATGATAGAATGATATCCATCATTTTCCCCTGGAAATGAATTCATACATCTAATCCCGACAGTGCGATAAAATCCACGGTCACAAAGAAATGCCTTGAAGTATGACAGCAAAATATCAGTCCACTCACGCTGGGCGGCCCCGCTGCATTCTGGGAAGCTGTATGCAAATGAAGTCTGCCAGGAGGCGGGGCCATGAGAACAGGCAGCCGCCGGTCCTCCCGTCAGCTTCTGTTAATGGCTTTGATAGATGGTATTGCGAAAACAATACCATTTCTACCAGCTAAGTCGAAAGAGATGTCCGACTGGAAGGAACTGTCTTCTGGGAAGCCCGATGGAAGGAGGCTCCACTGTTTTAAATAAAAAGTATATCAAAAAAAGGCCGGTGTCCATGTGTCACTTATGGAAAGAGCTCCCTTCACCATGGCCCAATACCAAATATTTGTATTAGCTCACCGAGAAACTTGATGAGCACTAGAGGTAGCCCAAGGTGTACAGCAGGAGCACGTGGTCAGGACAAGTTGCATATGGGACCACCTCTACCCACCAGAAGCAAGCTGTTATACCCGCTTGGCCCCAGAAAGGAGCTTCATGTCTGAAAGCCCCCTTCAGCATGTTTTGCAGCTTCCTCTGCATGTAGCAAACAGATATCAATAAGGACTGATTAATATCATTAATCAGAAAACCTCTCCTGCGAGGACAGGCTGAGGGAGCTGGGATTGTTCAGCCTTGAGAAGGCTCAGGGGAGACCTAATAGTGACCTTCCAGTACCTGCAGGGAGCTCATAAAAAGACTGGAGAGGGCCTGTTTACAAAGGCATGGAGTGAAAGGATGAGGGGCAATGGCTTTAAATTAGAAGAAAATGTATTTGGATTGGATGTTAAGAAGAAGTTCTTTACCATGAGGGTGGTGGAGCACTGGAACAGGTTGCCCAAAAAGGTGGTTGAGGCCCCATTCCTGGAGTCATTCAAGGTGAGGCTTGGCAAGGCTCTGAGCAACCTGCTCTAGTTGAGGATGTCCCTGCTGTCACCAGGGGGTTGGACTAGATGACCTCTAGAGGTCCCTTCTAACCCACACATTTCTATGATTCTATGATTTTTTTCCCTGGGCTGCTCTCTCCTTTCTCAAGGGGGCTGCTTTTGCTGTGGGAGTACAGCCTATCTCTTCTGCCTAGGGGAGCCCTGGGCCAGACACAGCTGCATTCTCTCCTTCTGTAATACATGAAAGCAACTGGTAGTCAATCTCTCTAATTGCTACTTTTCTTCCCCAAAGGCTTGTGATTATTGAAGGATTTGCTGGGTTTTCCTGGACTTGGAAAGCTTCTCTTGGATTTTTCTCAAAAGGCCCGCAGATACTTGTCTCCATGGAGTCTGGTGTAATTCTGCACCGGAAGTGTTTCCATAATTGACTTCACCAAATACTTCCTAGTTCAGTCTCTCTTCAAACTCTTGAAAGTTTCAGTAGTGCCAGCACACATTCTGGTGAAAATCTGTCCTGTAAAGGATGGGAAGGAGAACACAGTTTTATTCCTGTGTCCTACTCTGATGAGTGTATAGTAAAGGTAACATGCCATGCCCAAACTCCATGTGGCTTTAGCACTTGCTGCAGAAAAGACACAGTTACTTGTTTCTTTAAGTTTCCAATATATGCGCAGGAGGAGAGTACCAGTCTCTCACCCATTGCTATGTTTTCACAATATCTCCTCCCTGTGCTTTCCCAGAGCCATGGCAATAGGTGCTCTTTTCCTCCCGTGGCCTTGCAAACTGCCATTGCAAGTGCTATTACATGACTCATTGAGTGGAGCTCCAATGAGAGTATAGAAGTCTGATGAAGTAGATTATTAAAGAAACTAGTAGCTTTCTTTGATCTGGAGTGACCCATGATTATGGACAGAAACAGGAGACAGGTAAAACTGACTGTAACAGGAAAGGAAACTCATCACTGTCAAAAAGACAGCTTTCAGAAGGGGTCTGTGTTACATTACAAAATAGGCCAGAGGAATTCTTTCAGCAGCAGTAAAATCCAAAACATAGAATATGGTAATGCAGAGAGAAATCCTTCAAGAGCTACACTGACTGTATTTGGTTTGGAATCATATGATAAACGTTCTCTGCATTTTCCTCTGTCTGTCTTTGTAATGCTGAAGATACTGATCTGTGGAGAAGAGATGTAGTAAAAGGATGGGGATTAGCAAAGAATAGGTGCTTAAATGTTTGGGTAGATAGCTGGTAGCAGTATTTTGACTTTTTGTTTTGGAGCAGGAACTGCAGCATTATTAGCTATCCAAAACTGAAAACTTCATATCTGTTCTTTATCTTGAAGTTTTGGAGAACAGGCTGCAATTAAATATAGTCATAGATAATCACTGAAATGCTAAGCTCCTGCACTTTGATGTCAATTTATTCTTTCTTCTTTCCTTCTGTGAAAATTTTATTATATGTCATTAGTACAAATTGAGTAAGTTCTGGTCTGTTTGATTTAGTCTGGGGTATGGTTTGGTTTTTTTTTTTTTTTTTTTGCTTGGTTATTAGAAGAACACAAACTCAGACCTTTATCTGACCAGCTTTCTTTTCTGGAACCACTTACAGGAACACGTATCAGGTCTGACTTGTTGCCTAGTCCTCCTGCTTACAATGAGAACTCTAGAACGGCAGAAGATATTGAAAACTGTTTGGAATTCATGGTGCCATTCACTGTGGCTACAGAAATTTTCATTAAAAAAGTATTGTTTGCAAAATTGCTTATTGTATCCACACTGTTTGGCTTCTCTGAAACTGTTTTTCTTTCAAGGGAGTGTCTCCCTATGCTGTAGCTGTTTTATTCAAGCTAGCACCCAGAATAGCTTTATTTATTTTATTTTTATACTTGCTGATAATTAGGTCCAAACCTTCATTAAGTGTAAACCAATATTGCTTTATTAGCATCAATTACTGTTAGCTATTATTTACATTGAAAATGCACCCACCTGTCTCAACAAAACCAGCACCCCCTCTGATAGCCAATACTACAAACAACAGGTAGGAGACACTTGCCTGCATGCTCCTTAAGGCAGAGATTTAATGCATTCCAATTTACATCAGCTATGGTCCTTGGAGTATTCACAGGGCTGGGACAGTGACAGGGAATGACACACACTTCCTGCAGCGTGTTCTTGAAGTGTATCTCCTTTAGATGTAACCTGACATTGTTTTAAATTGGTGGGAATGACTTCTTCAATTATAGATCTGTATTTTCAAGACAACAGAGAAAATTATTTCATGTGACACTGTTAGCAGCACTTCCTTCTGAGGCTGTGTAGGACTTGGTCTTCCCCTGCTCAGGGTTTCTTCACTCCTAGGAGAGATAACCTGTATCACTGGGAAAACATTTTGTGTGTTCTGGGATGCAAAAGACCTGTGAAGTATTGGTACTACACAACATGTCTTTTTTTTTTTTTTTTTTTTTTCTTGTGTAGCTTCCACACAATTTAGAGTTTGGGAACATTTTCTCCCCATTGGGAATTAATTAAAATTACTTTATTTAATCTCTGCAGACTGTAAGTGCTTGTATATTCAAAGTCTTCTAACACCTTTCCATAGGGAATGCTTACTGAAGAAATAGCTCAGCTTTTTCAGCAGAGGTAATGATGTTGCGTATTTGCATTTATTATTTCCTACACTAAGCATCTAAGCGAACACTTCCAGAATTCAGTTTAAACAATGAAACAAACTTGAGTGAAAGGATAAGTTTGCCTAGAGAGAAGGCACTATGTCTAACTGTACTTTGGGCTATGTTCTGTTTAAAATACTTGTTTTCCTTTAATGAAAGAATTTTGTAATCTGATGGCCTCATGCTACTTCTGTACATCTCAGCTGAGAGAAATTGAGTAAATTTCACAAGAAACTTTGCCATATTGTGAGGAAGATTATTTGTACATGCTTTTGTTTACTACATTTGACTCTTGCAGGTTTATTGTGTAGACATCGTGGCCACAATGATTGTGATTAGTGTCTAAAGACCAGTGTGGAGGCAACAGTTTTCCTTTTGCAGCTTCTTTTCGGGACAATCTTATTTCCTCATACACAGCTATACATAACCCTTTTGCAAAAAAATAGCAATGCTTCTGTGGCACAAAGACAGACTGGCCTGCAGGTGTTGTGCCTGATGGAGCATAGAGGGGTGGAGATGCACTGAAAGCATCAGCTGTAAGTCTGAGGAGTGCACCCACTGGTACAAAAGGGTTTCCTCTTGTGATTTACTGTTCCAGCAGGCAGAGTGGGCTCTGCCGCAGTGCAGTGTAACTCTGTAGTGCTGCAGGAGGGAGAACATTTTCTTCTCTCCAGGGTGAAGGAGCTATCTAGCATCCACCTCTGAGACTGAAACTATTGGCTGATGACTGGATTTTGTCTCCCTGGTGGAAATTTTGGTGGTCTCAGTTAAGCTACTTTAACATTTTTCCTTGGTCTGCTGAAATTTCTGGGTCTGAGACAGAGAAAATCAGTGGCTCTGTAAATAGGCTACTCTGATCCTAAAAAGACCTATGAGTCTGGAAGAAGTGATTAAAAATTTCTAATGAAATTTCCACTTGGGTGATCAAACTAAGGGCACATGACTGCGTGTGCCAATACCTCTTCCACTATCACTGACCTTTATATTACATTTGTGTGAGCCTCAAGTGTTACAGTTTATATCACATAGTAATAAAAACTTCATTATCTTTTACTTTGCACTATTCTAGTAATTAATATTCTAATAATTGATGCTCTGATTAATAAAATCAGTCTATAGAATTTCATTTGAAACCTAGCAGACGGATACAAATTTCACCGGTTCAAAGTGCTATGAAGAGAGGTAATTTTCTAGAAAACATCATCATGCAAATATAAAAGACACTTTGTGGTGTTCCTACCTCTAAACATAAGGTACATTGTAAAGACTTGCTGTCCAAAATATACGTTGAGCTGAGAGTCGTATTTAGTAGGAATTTATCTACTGATCTAGCAACTGGAAAGCCAGATATGAGATGTAATCAGCAGTACAGGCTGATACATTCTTAGGGGACTCTGAAATACTTAAAGTCAGAAAGTCCTCATGATTAATAAAAAAAAGTTTAAATATTTAATCCTCTCTCAATTCACAACAGCTTATTTTTTGAAAGAAATGCTTTGAGGCCAACCTTTTCCTACATTTCTTGTAACAGAGTATGTGCAGCCTTTTCTGTTTACACTAATTGTCTGCTCAAAATTTATGACCACCAGGATATTTCTGGGAAACAATGGGGTAAACATATATACTACTCCAGGATTTGTACAGGCCTCCTAGATGGGGATGAAAATCAGTCATTGCTCGTGTTTGAAAGAAAGGTAGGCTGCTGAGGCTTTTTTTAAAACAATGTTGACATGGTTCTATCTTAAAAGATTTGCTGGACTGGGTCACAGCAGGGACAGGTGCTGTGTTAAAAAGGTTAGGAGGATATTTAGCTTTCAGGGTCTGGGTTTCAAATAGGCCTCCATGACTGGAAGAGGCAAAAGACAGAGTATACACATCAGAGGGATGTTTTTTAAGCTGCTTTCTCCCATTAGGAAAAGACAGAAGCTTTAACTTGCATAGCAGTTAAGTCTTAAGAAATGAAAGCATATATTGCCTTCATACCCAAATCCCTCTGAAGCTGAATGTATCAACAATTCAAGTGGATACGAGGAAAAGAACTACTGGCAATGACAAAAAAACCCACCCAGATAACTGATATGCTGTTTATGCCTAGAGATCCCCATTCAACAGGGCAGCCGGCATGGGTGCATTGGGATGACTCTCTTTGGCAGGAGTGACGTGCTGGGAGGGCTGGCAGGAGTGTAGGGCTGTATGGCTGCTAAAATGAAAGAGAAGACTGACCCTGCATGTGCCTGCTGTAAGGGCCCTAGGGCGAATTCTTCCGGGTCTCACTTATTTAAGAGGCTTTCTTTAAAAAGAATTGTGTTTGCCTCAAGGATGCAGCAAGTGGGAGGGAGAATTTATTAGAAAACAGGATCAGGATTGGGTTTCCACAGTAAGAAAAGGAAGATAAAACTCTCTGTGAAAGCAGAGCAGACTAGCATCATATACCATAAAATAATAAAAACCAAATTTTATTCCTCTGAATGCAATGATGGATAATGCTGGCATCTTTCCTCACACACACTGGATACTGCCTCAGCTTTATTAAACATCTCTGCAGTAACACAGATTTTACATAGTGCTTTGCAGAAGAGTGGGACGTCAGACCTGACCTCTCTCACCATAGACAGGGCAGCGCTGACTCTGGGCTGAAGCCGAAGCACAGCCCCACCATCCTCTCACATGAAGGGAAGAGGCCCCATGGAGAGGCCCTCAGGCAGCGTGCTGCCTGGGAGACTGTGGGGAGGCAAGTGGCACCCCAGCCGGGTCTCAAGAAGTGGCTGATAGCTGGGATGGTGCAGGGAAGAGAAAATGGCAGCAAGGCCTGGACGACAAATAGCAACTGAGGGCCATTGGCATGACAGGTGGGCTCGTGGCACAGGTAGGGAAGCATGGTGGCTTAAAAAGCCAACATCAAAAAAGGGGGGGATGCTTCCTGCACCTCACAGAGGCCCCCTGATTCCCATCAGTTCCCAGTGCCACCCTTGCAGCACCTCACATGGGCCTGGCCTGCTGGGACATGGCTGCCTGTCAGGCTAAAGCAGAGGAGGCCTGGAGGGAGGGCAAGGACCAGGTTTCCTGGAGGTGTTTGCAACCCCTTCTCCACCCAGAAAAGGCATGATGTTGAGTTTGGAACCAGCTTCATCATTTGTGCCTGTTTGGCAAAATACCTGCCAGGACACCTGTTAGTCAAAGGTGGATGTTGCGGCATTGAGCAAACAGGCAGCCTCTGCTCAGGTCCCAGGGTCCATGGCTGGGTGGGCAGCGGGTGCCTGGTCAGCAGCTCAGCGGAGGTTATGCCTCACATACTAACTCCAAAAACTGACCCCCGGCTCTGAGTGTTATCCCTGAAGTGCACATCCCTTGCAATTTTGAAGGGCCATGTCCCCATGGTAGGAAGGGGAGGGCTCATGTCTGGGGAATTTTTAAGGTGCCTGTGTTGGAGACAGAGCTGAGTGTTTGAAACTACCACACCCACTGCTGGGCCAGGAAAGGGAACACAATTATTATTGTGTTAACAGTGCTAAGTTAAATATTAATATGTGGCAAAGGAGAGTTACTGGAAGGCTATCCTTGGCCCTCAATAAGAAAAAGTTTCCACACCCTTGGAGAGGGTATATAGTGAAATACCTGTAGAGGGGAAATTGGGATCTGGTAAAGAAAATCCTGAGGAAGGGAAATAAATATATATTGGATTGAATTCTCTGACAGCATTTCAGAGCTGTGCCTGCAGAGGTCATGGTGCAGTTGCATCATGTGAGCACAAGTGAGCTCTCACTGCCTTTGCGTGTTCAGCCTGTGGACACAATGCAAGGGAGGTTGTGAAGATGGTGATGGGAGTGTGCAGTTTAACTTTGCCTCTGCAGCTCAGTCCGCAAAAGGAACCTTTTGTTCACATGCTGTATGGTTTTGGGGCTGTAAATCATTTATAAGGTAGATGTAACTGAAAAGGAAGGCAGTGGGAAAAAAAACAAAAACAAAAACAAAGGGGAATGGAAAAGAAAGGTAAGCAAGAACAATAGCATTTTAGCCAGCAGGCTTCAATAATTGAACAATAAATGCAGATTTCAAACAAATGAGAAATGTTGATATAAAGAACCTACAGGAAAATGAATCTGTCACGGCTGAGGATATATTCCTCTCAGCACAATTATCATCTCACAGCCAACTTAAAACCCAACGCACAACCCCTCAGTCTAGAAAGGAGGGGGCTAAATGGCTTCAGGCTACAAGCTTCAAGCCATCACCTGTAGCGAACAATCATCAAAGAAATGTTTGAGGCCCATGACGACCAAAAATTAAATACCTTTCTGCATAAAACAAGGGTCTCCACCTTGCTTATTTGTTGTATTGTCTAATAATCAAATGACACATTTGCTTGAAGCACTTAAAGCAGAAATTCTTGTGTCTTGTATGTGAAAGGTTTAGGCAATCACCATGTAGTTTTTGTTATTTATCATTTTGACTATTTCATTTCATTAATCTGTGAAAAGCGTGCTTGAAGTTGTAAGCATGGTGTGTTAGGAATGAAAACCATATAGTTAAAGCAGAATCTCAGGTGGCTCCTCTTTCCTCCTCTGCCCCCAGCAGTAACACTTTTAACTATCATCACACTTTAAATGCCTTTGAAGCACAGTGCCTGTGTTGTTAACAATGAGAAAAATCAAGTAGCTGGCACTGGCTTCTCAAAGAGTCTCAAAGAAGAAAGCATATTTCATGAGAGATTAAGATTAAAAAAAAAAAAAAATTCTTCATCTGATGCTCATTTATTCTGGAAAATTAGAGGCTAATAAAAAAGACAGCTTACAAATTAAAGGGAACAGGACCTACAATAAAAGTGTTAAAGTCACTGAAGCACTTGAAAAGTTGAAGCAAGATAAGGCAGGTTGAATTACATGTGTAGTGTTGGAAACATTCCTAAATTGGGTCAGCTGCACCCCCTGCTGTGTCTTGCCCCTTAAAGCTCTATACAAACATTAATGTTCGATTGCAAGTGATATTAAAACTACGTGAAGCTTCAGCAGTAAAAGACTAGTCAAGTGCAGCAGTAGGAGTGGAGAAAGAACAAAGAAATCTGTAACTGACTGTGATCAATTAATCATAAATACCACTGCTATCGGACCAGCCGAAACACTCCTTTCCCGTGAAAACTATTTATATCTCTAAGCTTAAAAATATTTTAAGTTATGACGGTGCTGATAGCACACTGCTTTTGCAAAATCGAACTATTATGTTTTTCCCTTCTGAAAACAATGCGGCTGCTATCTCTTAAACCCCACATTTTTAACGTATTTCCCGTGGTCCTTTTTCTTTAGGCAAAAACGGACACCGTTGCATGATGGGTAAGTGATATGCAAATAAAAAGCCTCGAGATATAAATTGAAAAGTGCCGAAGAAGAGTGCTTGCTGCTGCCTCGTTCTTCTCCAAGGAGCGAAGCAGGCATTACATGTCATGGCTGATAGAAGGAAAAAAAAAAACAAAAACACAGCACTTTTCAGGTAATCTTTAACAAATGAAGCATGCAGGATTTATGTCAGCAGTCCTGCATTGAGCACCATGCTCTGCACTTGCATTTCTGCATCGGCAGCCCTTCAGAGACAGACAAGCAGGGTCAGCCATGTATCTATACTAATATATTCTTTCTGTTATAGCTGAGAGCACGACAAATATCCCCCTCTGTTCGAGAGGGGCTGTTGAAGCCTTAGCTCCCTGCTCCACAGCACATCAGTGCTGCAGAGATGCTAGTAGCAGATGGGCATAGAGGAGATCTGCATCTCAACAGCTACTAACAAAGTATTCTTACAAACTAGAACTTTTAATTTAGGGATAAAATAAATACCCCAAATATGGAGGCTTTGTTTTCTTGTTTTGCTTGTTTGTTTTGGGGTGTTTTCTTTGTTTTGTGTGTGTGTGTGTGTTTGTTTTTGCTTTGTGTTTGTCATTTTTTGGTTATTGTTTGGTTTTGGTTGTCGGGTTTTTTCTGCCATTTTGTTTGTTTGATTTTTTGGTGGTTTTTATTGTTGTTTTTTGTTGTGCTTTTGTTTTTTTCTGATTATGGTAGAGCCAAAGTTCATGAAGGGAAGAACACATCCAAGAGGTAGAGTTTCAGTGAAATGCTCTGCTTGCAAATGAAATTAGCTGAAGAATAATATTCTACCTGCACCAGCTACTCCCACATCCACCTGCCCCTCCACTGTGCTGGGATAACTGCTTCTGCAGCAAACCACATCCTGGGAAGAAAATACCCTCAGTTTTGAAAACCAAAAAGCTACAAAATATGTGGAGAGCCACGAGTAGTGTGGATCAGCTCTTTTATTTCCTAAAATTTTCTAAAAACTTTGGGCTATTTGGCCTCTGTGTTTATAACACAATATTGGAAACAAAAGAAAATGTTTCTGCTTTATTGTAGAGGAATACTGGTATTCTGATGGCACTGCAATTAATGGATTATTTTTTTCAGAACAGTGCTTCACCTTCATTCCAATACCCATTAAGCTCCAGAATGTATATATTCTGAAACCAGATAAACCAGGAAGTAAAGAATCATAGCTTCACCCAAATTGTTCTTTCTGAAGGCACATCAGTCCACTGTGCTTGAGACTCAGCAGGTTCAACTTTGTTCGGAGAAAGCTTAGCATGACACAAGTAGGGGCATGGAAGCAGTGCCTCTTCCATGGGAAAGTAATGTCCAGCCAGCAATAACAGCCAGGTCTCTTGTTGTTGGTCTTCCTTCTTAAACTGAGGACCTTTTTACCTTTCCTGATTTGTCACAAAATCAAAAGTGGGTTTTTTTCCTCCTGCAGAGTTCTTTTGGCTAAATAAACTTACTTAGCAGAAAGATAGACATGAAAAAAAAAATGAGAACATGTAATTGTATAAAATCAATTAAAATGTGATGCAAGAAATGCACATAAAATTTGGAATGATTCCTGAGATTATTTGCTACTTCTCATTTTTGTCAAATTCCTTGATAATGCTGTAAATATGTTTGGTTTATGCGACACAGTTCATTTGCACACATATTATATCAGTAATATTGTACCCAGGCTTTTCAAACAAATTCCTAATCTAGCAACATCTTTCTGGATAATAGCACAGTTGGAATCCATTTCACTTGCTACTATTTCAAAATCTGGTTTAATGTGGAATTTATTTCCTTCAGAAACAGGGCCACTCTCAGCTGCCTCTCAGTGCTTTTCTGCCATTGCTAGAGCAGGCTCCAGCAAGTGAATATGCATTGAAAGTAATCTCTGTTTTCAGCCTTAAAAGGAATTGCTTATCTTCCTTGAGTTTTCGTACCCTTATGTATAGTTTCATAGCAGGGACCTACTTACCTTCACAGATACATCTTTTACCTATTGCAGAGAATTTCAAGGGATGGCAGGATTAGACTTTATAATCCCTTATCACGCATGGCAAGGACCCAAAATGTTTGTAAACCCTGGCAGCCCATAGGAAGACATCAAGATTGGTCCTGTGCTCATTACCTCTGGCTTCATCTTTGGCCTCATTCCAGTCACATCTCCACAGGCCTCAAATTCAGTATTATTTTAGCACACTAATTAGAGACTCTGCAGCATTAACTGGGGTTTGGGGCTGAAGTAGGGGATATATGTCATCTTCTATACCACTTTTCTCAGTACACATGTAATAATACAGGCTGGAGCCTTGTTTTCTGTTCCAGAGGACCACATCTGCAGTGGAGACACACTTTGAATGTAATAGGGCAGATTTTTTATAAGAACTCAAGAGGATTTCTTCATATAACTTGTGTTAATTTGTTTCTTGTGTACCATTGCCCTCCTGACTAGCCCTGTGAAATTTAATGCTGACTTCTCTCTCATTATCCACTGTGTGTTTAGCTGTGTTATTCGAGACTTAACCTACAATCAAAATAGTTGACAGGTGAAGTGGGAGAGTTAATGTTGCTATAGAAACCTTTATGGTTACTTAAGGTTACTTATAATTAATTTTGACAGACTGAAAAAAGGTGACAAAGATAGTACAGTGTGCTTCAAATATAGCATTGCAATATCTAATGTTAGTGATGAGGGCATAGGCATTCACTAAAAGCAATAAATGATCTCATTTGACACTTCAGCATGTGCTATAAACCACATTCCCAAGAGTGTTTGAGGAGTGCAAGAAAACACACAATTCGATGAGCATCTTCACATCATCTTTACATCTGCCAATATAAAGAATGAGAGGTGTCTCTTGCTGTTGTGTAGGAAGGGAAAAGTAACTTATGTTACTTATGTTAGTCAAAGCATTCTCAAGAAAAATAACTTCTTGAGAATAAATATTTGATCATTATTGTTGATTTTAGAAAACAATAATACAGCTCATATCTCAGAAAGGAAATTTTGTTATCAGGATACTCATTCAAAGCACTGAGAAGTAAAACTTCCTTGATTTCCATAGAGCCTTAATGTATCTAAAGAAAATATGTCTCGAGCCAACAAATGACCCTGCCAAGTGATCTAATCTGGCAATAGGGTTGCAGTGGGTGGAGAGAAGATTCCAAAGACTTTTTTTTTTTTCCTCAATTACTTTATAGGTCCTAAGAGAAATACATGGCTTACTTTTTATAATGTTTTCCTGAATGTCCCTGGGCTCATACAGTTTTAAAAAGCATTACAAGTGTAGTCAAGAAGTGGTAGTAAAAATGAGTTTGGTGATGCAAATTTCCCAGTGATGTCTGAGCTTCCCAGTCAAAATCAACCAACTAAGTATGACAGTATGGCAGTCATTTTCTTTGAGATAACTTCTATTTTTTTTTCCTCTGCACCATGCTGGCAAGCTCTCTAATTCATTACAGACTCACAAGTGTCCACTGAAGATAAAGTGATGTCATGAGTCTAACTAAATTTCTCACTAAGCATATACTGCTTCTGCTTTCTCACCAGGGGTTTTAATAAGTCCATAATACTCCAGAATTATCAGAAGCCATGTGTAGCAGCAGAACAACAGCTCTGCTCTTCTGCTTTTGCTTTGTGTCTATAAATGCAGTAGTAAATGGTGGGATATTTCAGAGATTGAAGGAGTTATCAGACAAGGACATGATGTACTCGGGCAGGGGGTCTTTGTTGTTTCATCTAAGGGAAAGCCTATAAATTGTCATTTATGTAATTAGAAAATTGAACATAAATACTTTCTTTTGAGCATTTTCAGACATGGGGAAAAGTATTTTTCTAACCTCTCGCCTTCTGGTTTAAAGGTACAGCATGATTTAGTATGCTGAATAAGCTAAATGTTACAATTTATCAAGATTATTAATCAGAACAAGTTTTCTCACCTCTAAAGGCAAGTGACCCAAGTACTTAAAAGCTTGCAATGCTCATGGTTATTGGCTTACTTGAAAACGAATCTGTTCAAAGACTGGAGAAAATTTTATTTGTTCCTGTTCAGACAACTTTAGGAAAAGTCACCTGAAAATTGATTTCTGCCAATATCAGACAAGAACATTATTTTGCCGTTTATTTTTTTCTGAAAACCCTGACCGTCTCTAATCAGAAATTTTTATTTCAGTTTAAATTGCCTACCAAAAAGTCTCTTCTTAGTCTCCGTACTTCATCTTTCTCATTCTTCCAAAGCTGAATTGATACTGTAATTTCCTAATATATGACATGTCATCTTATTCAGAAACTCACAGATGCTGAAATCTTATTACAGTAGTAATGTTATGCAATGTATAAACTGGTATATCAATTACATTTGTCATTTGGAATACCTGTGTTAAATTGCTTTTGGCAGGCCTAAGGGACTAAGGCTTTGTCATGGGGAGAATAGGAATTTGAATATAAAAATACAAATGATGGCCATGGATATCTATACAATCATGTTCCAAAATATCTCTGTTCCAACTAATAAAGATTTAGGGCTGTCCCTGAGAAGTGCTTAGCACATCATGGTCTTCACTTAGTATTTCACATAATCTTCACTACCAGTACTTGGCACTTAGCTGGCCTTCAAGTTAAAAAAACAAAACAAAACAAAACAAAACAAACACCAAAATAATGGGTGTGTCTTTATGCAACGTTTTATTTACGGTACATGTTTTTATTAAGGCTACTGAATTTTACAGTCATCTTATGACTATATGCAAGCAGTTAAGTGGTTTACAGCAAAGTACTGCTTAGTCAAACCTCATTTAGTAAGAGTGTCAGCTGAACTCCTGATCCAGCAAAATATTTGAATATTGGCAGCACTGTAAGCATGCAGTTATTTCTTTTGATGTTGAAAATATTGTGCCTGAGCTTAATGCTTGAATCAAGGCCATACAGTGTTTTCATCTGTGCTGGTTGTCTAGACGTCATTACAGATGTTTTCCTGCAAGGGCTTTGGCAACTGTATATTTGTGCTACAAGTGGAAACCAGTCTGCCTCTTGTCATTTTCTCAGTAACCCTATGCAAAATGATCGTGTTAGAAAAATACAAGGCTTAGAGACACAAGAAAATTAAGATAATTCAGTCCTTGGCAAAGAGATGTGGAGTGCTTTCTAACTTTTTTATGCCTAAATGTCTCTGACGAAGTAGGTCTCAATGAGTTGCTGAGTGTCTTTAAAGCAAACCAACCAAAATTAACTCTTATTTCCCCTTACCTCTCCTCTCCCCTGCAGCTTAGGTTTAAAGTTGGCGTCCAAAATAAGACATTTTTTTATGCTATAAACCTAAATAACATTTTACATTTCAAAAATGCATTGTGGAATACGATTTATTTTTTTTTTAAAGACTGCAGTGCACTAGGAAGGGAGGATTCAAATTTTGGAAACATATTCATGTTTTTTGTATCATATGAAACTGTAATCAGTATGGTACTCTTAAACTAACAGCTTTGGTTTGGTCTTTTTTTTTTTTTATTCTAAGGTGTCAGTCAGGGCTCATGAGGAATACTAACTTCAGTAGGTCATCTGAGAGAGAGGAAGCAATGTGATCCTTGAGAATGTACTTTAATAAGGCATTGAATAAGGCATTGAAGAACTAGGCAAGCACGTACACACACATTTTACTGCATGTATTCAAGAACAAGTAATGTTTATGTTGCTACAACAGTCGGGAATGACCTAAGAGAGCCACGTTTGGATTCAGTTTACATTTATAGTGATTTAGGCTGTTATCCAAATTCAAGTCAGAGATGTTCATTCTGAAGGTTTTCCTTGTAGACTTTCTCTCTTTGTACTGTAATCCTTTTTTTTTTTTTTTTTTAAGATCAGTTATATTAAAATTGGGATGAGAAAAATTAAGTTTCTTCTGAGTTTGGGTTCAAACTGCAGCATTTAGGCAGGTTTCAATACAAAAAACCCATGTTTGTGGTCCTCTCCTCAAAAATAGTATTTCTTCTTATTAAAAGTGTTGGATTCTTGCCTGTGAGAGCATATTTTATTACTTTTGTCAAGCTGAGTGACTACCTAGAAACATAGCTTTTAGATTATCAGCTATAATAGTAACCTTTTCCTATATCTGCTATTTACCTGTTAAAGTTCATATAGAAACTGGTGAGAACATCTGATGTAGAGCCATAAAGATTACTTTGCTTCTGTTCATGTAATTTAGTTCAGTAACAGGCATAAACCTTATGTGTTTGTAGCATGGGCTCATGGATGGTCTACAACATCAATTTTACACTGATGCTGGTTAGAATACTCAACCTTTCTAGTATGGATGAAATTTATTATAGGAAGTAGTGCCAGTATCCTCCTTAATGCAATATGTATGTGGAGAGATGTAGATTGTGAAGTGTATTTCAGTTGAAAAGAATTACATTTCCCAGCATTTCAGAATTGTGATCTCTGCTGTCTTGCACTGCTCTTACAAGAAAAACAAACCAACAAACCAACAAAAAACCAAAACAACAAGTAAAAACAAACAAACAAACAAACATTTTGAGATATTATATATGGTTTCAGTGTGCTAACTTTGAAGAATTTTCCCTTATGGGTTTCTATTCCATTTTCCCTCCTACCTGACACTCAACTGCTATGAGGACAGCCAGGCTAATTAAATAAATATACTCACCCCATTTTACTGACAGTTTTTCTTGCTGAGTTGGGAGTTTTCTCTAAATTTACATAGTGATCTCTGAATCATCCTGACTTCTCGAGAACAATGTAATGACCTACAGAGAAAATTCTGAAACTAAAAATCACTGGAAAAATCAAAATATGTATGAGGGTGAAAGATTTTGAGAAACAAGCAAAGTTTTCCTTAGAGGTCTACAGAGAACATTTATCTGGTATGATAACTCACAACCAAGGCCAATAATCAAGAGACCAGTTTTTACAGAAGCATACAAGAATCTCTAAACAAAACAGGATTTTTTCTAATCCTCCTTAGGTTTTGTTGTTGTATAAAAAAATTATCATCCATGCAAAATCATTACTTACATAAATACCACACCAATATTGTACCCCTGGTATATTGTGGCAAGAATCTGCATTTACCAATGCCTGAAGTAAAATAAGTTTTGTTTCAATATCTTGATTGCCTTTCATTACTGTTAAAACTCACCTCATCTTGCATAAGTAGAGTCCCAAACTGACTTTTTCTGTGCCAGAATTATACAACCCTTTCTCATATCTCCATCTGTTCATCTCCTCTTTCCTCTAAACAGTTCCATATTTTCCACAAATCTTTTACTTTCCCTATCATTGCTGTGTTGTGGTTTTGGTTTCTTTTTAATTCAGACACCACAGTTGAATTCCAAGTTCCTTTCAAGGAACTAGCTTAATTTATAGTTTGCCATTTCATGTTCATTTACATTTTTATATGTCTTAATGATTGGTCCACCCACTGAGTTCCTTGCTGTCAGTGGAGCAGGCACTTCCTCTGAGTTATCCTCTGTATTGCTTAGGTTTCCTATTTTGTTACATACATTTTTTTTGTCATCAAACTGTATACGTACCATTCATTTTGTCTTCCACTGGGTCCTCCTGTCTGCATTGATGTAGGCCATTCATAGGCTAATAATCAAATTGGTCGCTGTGAAGACATTGTTTTGATTTTTGTATGTTCTTAACTTTTGACATGGCTACACTTTCAAGTCTTATAATACCAGGAACAATGTCCCCTTCTTGGTTTGGTCAGTCTTGCTTGGACTGTGGCCCCAGCCAATGGACTGCTCACCTGATACACCTGAGTGTCAGTATGGATGCTTGCCATCAGTCTGTCATCAGTCTGTCTTCTCTTTCTGCTCCACAAAGCTAGACAGATAAAAACAAACAAGGTGAAGCAATTAACTCACCTTACTGAGTATGAGTGAGGAGAAATTCTAAGTCCAACTGGTAAATTCACCCTCACTGTCAATACAACTGAAACTTGGCCAGCGGGGCAGATATCTGAGACTTCCAGTAAAGCAGCTAGATGAAGAAAGGGCCAGCATTTTTGTTTGTTTGTCTTACAAATTAAATAGAGCAGCTATGTTGGTTTGATCCTAGAAAGGTATCTCTACCTTACAGTCTAAATTAAAATAACATAAATATTATAAACAAACCTAAAGCATGGGTTTTAGGGCAGAAACTAGAAACTCTTCTGTAGGGTGAAAAAAGAAATAAACCCTCCATTTTCATTTCAATCCTCCTGCCCTAGCAGGCTTTTTCACAAAAGCAGAGATACAGAGCCAGAGAACACATGGCAGCAGATGACAAAGTGGATAATTTGTCATCATGAACACATTGAGAAAGACACATATTTACAATTATTTCTGTTAGACAAGAATAATTTTGCTAACTGCTTCTTGTGGACGGAATTTATATGCCCTGCTCTGATTTTCACTGAGGCTTAATACTTAGGCCTTGTCCCAGTGAACATAACCCATCACCTTTTTTGCCAAATAGGTGGTAGCACTTACAGTCTCCTCTCTCTCTAATGTCTGTCCCATATAACAGACCTGCACCCTCACTTACCTCAGTGCCAGGAAGAACTGCATCAAAGGAAAGGGAATTTTATATGCACTCATGATATTACCATGCAAATGTTTGACAGAATGGTTAAATTGGTCAGCTTGGATTTCTGCAGGTGCATCTTTCTTTTCTGGAATCAGTTCAAGACTGCAGTTTAAATTGCTGTTCAGCTTTCAGTGACAAGAAACTTTTATTTTTCTGGAATTAATGTTTTTGCTAAAATCAGCTATCATGTACTCTTTTCTAGTCACCTTGCAAAGATAGAGAAATCAGTCTTTGGTCTTAAGAAATCCATCTTTAAAACAATCATACAGGTGTGGCCTTCCCCACAAAATAACCTCCTTAACCACTAATAAGTCTTACTAGAGAGCAATACTACAAATTCTATGCCCTTCTCCACCTTTCACCATCTCCTATCTGGGTGTACCTTGCATTTTTCCTATTGCAGTATTTTCTTTATAATACTCCTTGGCTTCTTAAAAGTCAAGACCTGTGTTTTGCTGGTTCTGTTTTATTTTCTGCAGTCTAGGTAATGCTTCCTGACCACCTAAATCTTACCCAGGTATAAGTACTACCTTTTCCTGTTGCCTTTTTTCTAAATCCGCCATCAGTATCCTTTTGTGAAAGAAGAGTGAAACATAACGGTTGTACTTCAAAGGACATCATAAAATATTGGTAAAGTAGCTGTCAACTAACCTTAATAGATTGGGCCAGAGGCTGTCAATCTGTTAGGAAAAGCAGTGCCCTGAAAGGAATTAAAAAGACCAGTCGAGGTTAGCAGTGGGGTGGAATATAGAAAGGTTAGTTTAACTAACAGTAATATTTTCTGTTAACCCACTACCATCGGACCAGCCAAGTTTTTTGCTCCTTTGGCTTTTATATAGATCTCTTAAATGTCTGTTCCACCCAAATTAGGATGATTTGTTTATCTGCTTCAAGCAAAGAAGATCCCTAATGTACAGTATATACTTTGTATCATGAGCGCCAGTAAATAAACTCTCTTGTCCTCTTGCCACATTTCTTCGGCAGTTCTGGTGACCAAACAACTACTTGGATTGCAAGAAATTTGCATGATGGGAAATATAAGCAAATGACTAAGTTGTAAACTCCTTTCTGTACTATGAAAACATTGTTTGAGTTGAGCGACTGTCAAGAGAGATGTGTTTAGTTGGTGAATTAAAAAAAAAAATATACCAGGCACTTTGAAACTGGTGAAGAGAGACAGGTTTTCTGGAGCTTGTTCTACTTTCTGATCTCTTCCGTGTATAAGAAAAAACCCCACTCCAGAAGCCTGTTGATAAAATGCAGCAGATGGCAGTAACGTACAAAGGAAACATGATCCTTTGCTTATCTCAGGATTATCCTGAGTGTACACACTTCACCCTTTCCCACACTGACTGGCTGGCCTAGAGCTGCTAAATGTCTCCTCTTTATTTGTCTGGATTTCCACTCACTTTAGTCCATTTGTCATCAAGTGTCTTAAATCAAGAATGAGACAGGAAGAGTCAAAGCTGACTGCATTTATAAATGCAAAAGAACATCACTGAGATGCTGTCAGCATAAGTAAATAACCTGTAAATAAATAGCTGCTGATATTTAGACACACCAACTCAGAATAAGAATGTCATCTTGACTTCATTTTGGCTGTATTTTTAAAGCACCTGTGCCACTAATTTAAAGGGTCAGTCAGATAAATCCAATTTTACGGCTTTTAAAAAGCAGTATTTAATGGATTCATGCCTTTTTGAAACAGCCCAGTACAACTGTCCTGAATGTTATTTGCTATAGAATTTCATCATATATTTCCTGCAAAAAGTGAAAAAAAATCAGCTAAAATAGGACAGAACTTACTGAGAAACATGCACTATTATTGACATCTTTCAAGAGATGATGATAAAGTTTTTTGCAACCCAAGAATATTTGACTAAAAATGGATTTAGGAGAGAGTTCTCTCAAGTCCTTCCAACTCTCAGCTTCCATGATACCCCTGCTCATTCTCTTTTCTGTCAGATTAATAACGCCCATTTCCAACTTGCAGTCTGTGGGGTTTGCACTGAAGCACTGCAAAATCCGGCTCTGTGTTACAGACAGATTTGGAAGACTTAACTGAGTGGTGCTGCATCTGATTTTCAGACACTGCTGACATATGTATCAAACCCCAGATCAGCGGTGCTCTGTGTTAATATGTTGGGCTATTACCTGTGACAAGAGGGTTGTGGCCGCTCTGGTGGTTCGACTGTGGAGTGATGAGAGCCAGCACTGCTAGAGGTGGTGATCTGCAAGAGGGCTTGGACATGAGTTGTCAGAAATCATGAATTATGAGTTTATGCATGCTCAGATTTCAGCCACCCCGTAGCTGCTTTTTAGAGTGCACACAATTTACATGCACATGAATTGCACATAACCAATATGATCTCTGTGCACACTGAGGCATGTTCTTTGATGCAGTGGTGGCTGAAATCCCTTACAGAGGTCTCTAATCAGTCTCCAAAAAAAAGCGTGAGCATGGCTTTGAGATTAGCAGTTTGGAAGGAGGTGGATTAATTGTATATACTTTTGTTATCTGACCGTTGGTCCCATGATTTTATGTAGGTTAAAGATGGAAACAAACTCTTCCAAGTTGGTAAAGCCCAGGCAGCACCTAATGGAGGGTACTGAAGTCCCTTGTTTCACCCTAATGAATCTGCCTCTGAATTTAAAACGAGGGCAAGAAATCAGCTTTAAAAGAAAAGGCAGAGAGATTCACTGTTAATTGCAGTTCTCATTATAAAGCACCCATAAGGAGTTGGGTTTTTTTCTCCCTGCCTCTCTCCAGTGTTCCTCCAGCCTAACTACAGTGTTTCCTTAGACTTCTCCCTTTCCTGGGAATGTCATCAGTGACCAGTGTTTGGGTAAAGGTCTTTAATAACTAGAACTAAAGACACCATTGGTTATTGTCTTTCCCTAGAAGTGTTTTTTTTAAAGGAACAGTAATGCTTCCTGCTTCATCAGTGACCAGGAAAGGAAATTAATAGAAAGCAAATGAATAGTATATGAAAGCTTTGTTTCCTATTTTTTTTTTTTTTTTTTAAATGAGATCTAGACTTCTTTGGCCACAGCCAATTCCATTGCAAAACAAACAAAAAAAATTATCCTCACTCAGTGATAATAACCCCACTCATCTACCAAATGCCAGTGGCAACTAACATATGCCAAAAGAAACTATGCTGCAGATGAAACTTATGAATATAGAGCCCATTTTCATTAGATTAACAATGTTAGTAGGTGCAATACTTAGAATTGAGTCTAAGCAAAAATATATTGATAAAGAGGAACTGATCTAGGAAGAGACTTGCAGAATTCATGCCACCATTAGATTGTAACTGATCCCTTTCAGAAGGGAACCAAGCAGTGTCTAGTACGGCTATTTCAATCCAGAAACTTCAACACAGAAAACCAGGTATCTTTTCCGTCTGGCTGACATCAGCTCAGATCACTGACAGTTCAGGTTATTGTGGAGTGTGACACTCTCCTTTTCACAATGAAAAGATGTTGTTCTTACAATGATTCTTACTTTACAAATATTCACATTCTTGGTGCTAGCCCTCATGAAAACCAATTTCTGGAATAAACTGGCCAATGAAAATGAAATTAATTATTTCACAACTCTAACAATAACCTGAAGGCCAGTCTCTTGGCAGCCCATCTTATTATTCATATGACACTTTTTATTCTATGGGAGTTGTTTGCTTTAAAAGTACACTGTAACAATATTGCCACTTAGACAGAAAGTGAAACTCTATTTTCTGTCAGTATTGTGATGGATGTAAAGGAATACTATTGGCTGTAAAATGAATTAATTGAAATTATGTAAACCCCTCACTTATTCTGACCTGTATTCAGCATGACTATTTAAGCATTTATGTAAAATCATCTACAAGCTTCACAATAACTACAACAGCAGCTCTTTAGCCTTTAAAAGGAAGATGTTACTACACTATATATATCAAACAAACACAGAGAAGATACGAAGATTACTGGCATAACCTCAATTATTTTGGATATGTCCTTAACATAAAATTTAATCTTCATATTTTTCCCATTCAATGAGACATACAAAGTACAGGAGAAAATATTCTTTCTGTATTTTGTGGATTTTAGTTTCAAGCTATGTCTGTCATTTAAGTGTCTTTTTATGGCCTTTTTTTTATTTTTATGATGCTTTCTCAAAACCTCAAACCAATTATATTAAAAGAGATACCTGGATTAAATTCATAATCTAAATACTCTCATTTAAAACAAAACAAAAGAAAAAGTTCTAAATTTAGTTTTTCCTTTGAATATGGTAAAACAGAAATGATCTGACAGTGGTAAGCCACACTGCAGAGTCAGGTCTTCAGGTCATTCTGCGTGTAAGAAATGAGGCAGTGCTCAATTTCCTCCGCAGATGAATGCAGAGATATTGGAAAGGAAAATTACATGAAACAGTGATGCAAAGAGGCAGAGTATATTCTCTTAAAAATAGCAAAATACCAAAGGGATGGTGAAAAAATCCCAAACAATGAAACAAAAAATGGAAAAATAAAATAATTTTTAAAATCACATAAATTATGATCCTAAAGTTATATATTCTTGCAAAGTATCTATTCTGTTCTGTAGGAAGCAGGAAAATATAATACAAAATGGGAAATGCATTAGATTACAAGAGGTTTTCTTGTGGATGTAAAAGGTATGCATCATATGGAAATTTTATCTGCTTATTTTATTTCTGTTTTAACTGGTATACTTTAAATCATGGCATATACTATTTACAGAGGCTTAAACAGAATATTAATTAGAAGTGATGGTTAATCCTGAATATAAATCAGGATGTTAAGTGAGTAGTCTCAGTGGACATTTATAATTATCATTTGAATGTATAAGTAGATATTAATTGCAAGCTACCCAAAAATCTGCAGAAAAATCTATAGTTTTGAGTAAGAAAGAGGCTGGATTTTATATGATTGCATTTACTCATGCAACACATTTGGGTAAATGAGGATTCTCTTGGCTCTCAAGTTCCCTGAACCCACAGCAAGCAGATTTTCTTAATGTCTGTCAAGACAATGACTGGAGGATTTTCTCATTCAAAAAAAAAGAAACTGGCTTGGATTTCTGTGACCCCAGGATGCTAGATGGCCTTTTTACAAATCCTTCACTGAGCACAGCTGTGTATGTGCCATGTGGTATTTGAGAAAAATATTTAAATAGTGTTATGATGACTGCACCCCAAGAAGACCATAGCACGACTGCTCAAATGGAGTCTCATGTTATCTCTGTCCCTGTCATCACACGGCATTGCTTACTGTGGCCTGACAGTGATCTGAGCACTCACTCTGATTCACATACTGCTGCTGGTAGGGATGGAATTAGAATTGAAATGATAATTTCATTAGGGATTCACAAGTCTAAATAAAAGTCAGTTGACTCTCCATCAGCTGTGCAGCTCTGTAGTGCTAACAGCAGTTAAGGGTCAGGTTTTGTCAGCCCTATAAGCATGTCAGAGAGAGAAGTACATCATGTAGTAAAATATTGTGGTTTAAAGTGTTGAAAACAAATACTTAAAATCATTTTTATTATCTAAATAATACTTTAATTATGAACACAAACATTTTAAGTGCAGCTTTTTGAGGAAGTATTATTATTCTAACTAGAAACCTGCTTATAAATCAATGTTTTTACACTGTGTTTTTGCCTTTACTAATTAATTTTAAATTAATTATTAATTAAATCCATCATCATTATTATCATTGCATAACTTGCAGTAATTTATTGTGTTAAAAATACTACTTAATCTAGAAGATACTTAATATATTGTAATACAGGTTACAGTTTAGGGTCAGGGCGGCCCCTTATACCTATAACAGATGCTCTCTGTTAACCCCCCTCCCTCCCCAAAGGGGAAGAGAAAGGGAATAAGGGAGAGAGACTGAGCTATTAGAAAAGAAAACTAGAACACCTTTAATGACAATTATAATAATAAAAATGGAATATATACAAATATATATAAACCCACTATCAAACACAATGGCCCTGATGGCAATTATGTCACTGTAACCACTGATGCTGTGGAGCAGACACTGGCTGGGCCCGGCAGCTGATGGGAGCTGTGTTCAGGAGCTGGATTCTGGTGCCAGATTCAGGAACACACTGATTGGGACTGAAGGCAGAATGGACAGAGTCCTCCTTGGATGCTGGCCATTGAAGATGCAAGGAAGAAGCTGGAAAAGCCAAGCAGCTTGACCCTCATAATCCCTCAGCTTTATACCACATATGATGTATATGGGCTGGGATACCTTGCTGGTCAGTTTGGGGTCAGCTGTCCTGTCTGCCCTTCCCTGCAGGTGCAGCCTTTTGCTTTCTGCTCCCCCCAGTGTGGCACACAGGATGCAGCAGTGGCCTTGGTCTGCACACCAATCCTTGGTAGTAACTCTAACCATGGCGTGTTATCCCTGCCAGCAGCAGACACTGTCTGTGAGAACAGGCTGCTGACTTCAGACAGTGCAGTTAGTTAGAAGAACTGAGCTGCAAAGCAAAATCACTGAACAGAATTAGTTCTGTTCTCACTCAAACCAGGACAATACACTATTTTATTTTCCTGCATAAAGCAGTATAACAAAACTTCCATGAAGCCAATCTGAGTATTTGCATTCTGACATCTAATTAAATTTTACTTTGAGAAGAAAAAATGATTGAAATAAAACAACAGTAAAAAGTGGGGAGAAAAAAATCAGTGAACTGAGCTGTGCGTTTTCATTGTGTTTGTTTGTTTGTTTTTCTATTTCCTTGGAGTTTGTAGGGAATATTTGGTATTAAAAAGTCATGTTGAAAAAACTGAAGTAAGTTTCAGATAATAATAATTAGATGTCTGATATTGGGCCATCCAAGGCTTATGTTTTGCAAAAGCCGGCATCATAAGTATTCTCTGATAACAAATCAAGAAACAGAGGTTTAAAAAGTGTGTAAACTGCTCCAAGCACTACAATAGGTCTGGGAGAGTGAAGAACAAACCCAGAGCCTCCTGACTCGTACCCATCTCCTCCGTTCTGTCACCAATGAAGCTGAAACAGAACACCAGTGAGACACAAAAAGGATATGTAGGCTTTAGATTTCTGTGAGTGGATTTAAATAGGAGGTAATAGTGAAAGAGTGCTGGTACTCATTTTTTTTTTTATGGTTGGTAGATGAGCTGGTGGTCTTCATAAAACTCATCAGCACCTTGTAGGAGATGTTTGGTATACACAGACATATTAACAACTAAAGAAAATAAGAGCAGAATCAAAGAGAAAAAATGAAACCAGCACTATACCCCCCATAGTAATCCCCCAAAGACTGAAGTGCTATTAAAATGCTATATTTAGGACAGAAGTCTTAAAGTTTATTTTCTAGTTCATTTGGTTTAGCAGTTATCACAAGCAGTAGAGCCTGTAACTTATATTACAACTGTAGCTGGGTCCATAACTCTTTCTCTTTCCACCTATTTACAACCTACTTGACATCCCAATGCCTCCCCTCCCTGTTCTGTGCATCCTTTATCTGTTTTTCACTCATTTACACTCAAACATCCATATTTCCTTCTTTTCCACACTGACTTCTCATTTGGGGAACAGGGATGCAGAGAAATCTCACCCTTCCCTCCCTCCCTCCCTCCCTCCCTCTCTTTCACCTTTAGTCCTTACAAATTGTACCAGGGCAGCTCCACTTCAGGGAAAACCCTGATGTAGACAGAACATTTGACCCTTCAGTGTATTTGAGGAACACCAGAATCACTTAAAAATGCTCCAGCAAAACAAAACCTTGGAAACCCCCATCTACCCACTTAATTCTTAGATGTCTATTTTTACTAGACAACATTTTCCTCAGGTGGCCTTCCTTTGGCATCTTGTAGCTGAAGTGATGTCTCAGTTATCTGTGGGCTCTCTAGACTAGAAGTAATTCCACATTTACCTCAGAAAAGAATCTCAGAGTTTTTAAATGAATTAATTTACTGCTATTGTAAGTAAGTAGAATTTGATTCCATCAGTTAAGGATATACTTCATTCAAAATTTATTTGCATTCATACTAAATTAGAAACTGGACTGCTAGTGTATCTATTAACTATAAAAATAAAGCATATAGCTGTATTTGTGACACTGTTTAAAGAATTTTACATATAAATGACCTGTTTCAGTCATCAGTTAAACAATACATTATCACCAGATTTGCATATGTACATAAGCACAATTACATCTTGTAGTCTAGAGAACTATTAAATAATACTTAGCTGTGTCTATAGTACCTTGGGTTCTACTTATTCATGTTTTGTCTGCCTCCAGTCATTTTCAAAAAATCTTGTGGATGATTTTATCTCTTAGTAGATGTCTATAGGTAGAGAAGGTTTTCAGTAACTTACTTGGAAACATAGACTTCTCCATCAGGGAAGTCAGTAGCAGATAAATTCTTGACCAGATAATTCAGCCACTCCAGGCTGTATGGTCCTGATGTGAGTGGCAAAACCCCAGAAGCCATGGACATATATGAACATGCTTTCCCCTGGCCTTCACCTATGATAACCATTTCCCTTTCCATAAAATTCTTGTTTGGGGTTTAGTTATGTGACACTGAATTTAGCAAAGTTTGGGGCTGTTCAGTAGGCTGAGGTTGACAACACACACATAAGGGCTTACAATAAATGTCCTTTTCTATCTACATAACTGAAAAAAAAAGAACTTGAGGAATAGCCTCTGCCTTAATATTTTCAATATTGTATTGAAAATCTTGGTACTTCCAACTGAAACACCTTTACAATTTGGTAGAATAATTCTATCTGCAGGTTAAGGCATATATGTAGCACATCCCTGTTAAAGGTGATACTTCAGCAATTGAGCTCTTTCAGACAGCTGCAATCCATAGGAAACTGGAACACCCTAGCAAATGTGGCACCCATTCAGCAAAGAACTTAAGGCTACACTTAGACTTTGCTGAGTAAGGAGTGATAACTTTAAGACATCATAATTTGTGCTTTGTATATACCTTCATGGATATATGCAGGTACACAAAACCATAACTTCTCTTAAAAGCAACCTTTCAGTAAGGGTAAGATCCATGTTTTGATATTGTTCCCTACAAATATGCATCTTTCCTCTCCCTTCCTGAACAATTTAGAAGTAGCTGAAACTTACAGCAGATCTCAGCATCTGGGCCCAGAGTCTGGGCAAGCTTCTGTCTGACTCATTCATTAAAAGGTGAAGGCAAACAACCTTGATCCTGTAACTTAAAAATAAATCAAAATGGTAAAGACTACAACAGGCCAGTCATTCTTACCTCTGTGCCCAGAAAGATCAGAGAGCGGATCCTCCTGGAAACTATGCTAAGGCATGTGGAAAATAAGGAGGTGATTGGTGACAGCCAACATGGCTTCACTAAGAGCAAATCATGCCTGACAAATTTAGTGACCTTCTACGATGGGGTTAGTGGATAAGGGAAGAGCAAGCTGACATCTTGTCCAGGTGGAGACCAGTGACAAGTGGTGTTCCTCAAGTGTTGGTATCGGGACTATTTAACATCTTTGTCAGCGACTTGGATGGTGGGATAGAGCAAGTTTGCTGATGACAGAAAGCTGTGTGGTGTGGTTGATACGCCGGAGGGAAGGGATGCCATCAAGAGACACCTTGACAGGATTGAGAGTTAGACCCATGCAAACGTCATGAACATCAACAAGGACAAGTTCAACATCCTGCACATGGGCTGGGGCAACTCCAAGCACAAATACAGGAATGAGAACAGCCCTGTAGAGAAGGACTTGGGATATTGGTGTATGAAAACTGAATACGAGCCAGCAATGTCCACTCACAGCCCAGAAAGCTAATCATATCCTGGACTGCATAAAAAGAACTGTGGACAAAAGGTTGAGGGAGGTGATTATTCCCCTCTACTCTTCTATCATGAGAACCCACCTGGAGTACTGTGTCCAGCTCTGGGCCCCAAGCATAAAAAAGATGTGCACCTGTTGTAGCAGGTCTAGAAGATAATTAAGGTGCTGGAGCACCTCCACTATGAGGACAGGCTGAGACAGTTGGGAGTTGTTTAGCCTAGAGAAGAGAAGGCTCCAGGGACACCTTATAGAGGCCTTCCACTAGTTAGAGGGGGCCTACAGGGAAGATGGGGAGGGACTTTTCGGGGGAGAATGTAGTGATAGGATGAGGGTTAATGGTTTTAAACTGAAAGAGGGTATATTATGATTAGCTATAAGGAAGAAATTCTTAACTGTGAGGGTGATGAGACATTGGAACAGGCCCAGAAAAGTTGTAGATGCCCCATCCCTGGAAGTCTTCAAGGCCAAGTTGGATGGGGGTTTGAGTGATCTGTTCTAGTGGGAGATGTCCTGGCCCATGGCAGAGGGGGTGAAACTAGATAATTTTTAAGGTCTCTTCCAATCCAAACCATTCTGTGATTCTATGATGACTCTTTCATCCTTTTACAAAATCTAACAACCTAAAATTGTTTTTAATCAGCTGCACAGGAAATGTTGATGGAATTTTTCTTTACAGTATATACACTTTGCAAAATATCAGAAAGGTTGACCAGCTGTACTCCAAACATCTTCAACCTTTCCCAGTGTATTATACATTTCATTGTATATTGTGAATATGTATATAATATGTGGTAACAAGATAATAGGTGTTGGTTCCTTGTTGGCTTTTTCAGACCAAAATGTAATCACATAATTATAGTCTTGAAGCATCTCATTTACTTGTTAGGCCTGAGCTGCAGTTCTCGAGAGCCAATTGTAAGGATGCTCAGGCAAGACCGAAAGACAGTGTGTGGATTCATCTATGCACGAGTAAAAAGCTTAAGTAAAACACAACAGAAAACAAAATCAGAGAGAAGAAGCTGAAAAACAATTATTAGAAAGCATAATAAGTTCAATAAAATAACTCAATGAAAAGTATCAATGATTCTAAAACTGTATCTGTCATTCTGATTAAATTGTAGAGTTAATAACTCCGCTGAGTGTCATGTAATCTGACAAAATCTTTGGTTTAAAATCGTAAGACCAGACTGGTATTTGTAATTTTTACTTCTTTTTAACAATAGATGCTGTTCCTCTCTGCTGTTCATAGAATCATAGAATGTTTTAGGCTGCAAGGGACCTCTAGAGGTCACCTGGTTCAACTTCCCT